>JTDE01003628.1:56885-76636 GCA_014338405.1 Paragonimus skrjabini miyazakii
CCTCGCCAAGGTAGCAGTATAGGTCGGGACATATGGTCTCACTTACACCGATTCGACGACCAGTATTATAACGGATCAGAGACAACCGCCTTCTGCTGTTTCCAGGCCCTTTCATCGCTTTCGACTGTTCGGCCAAGTAGTGTTCACAGTCTTTGCGAGAGCACTTAGTCAGCTTGCGTTTAAGTTCTCGACGTTCGACGGTCGTCGTATCTAGAACCAGGTGAGATCGAGCGACCCTTGTTCATAAGGTTTATCGACGTGACGGAAGTCTAGTTCTGTCACAACTGAACAGCTTCTTCGGAAAACACCTCCCCACAGCCGGCATTCACAGCTGCTGCTATTTTTTACCCGTGTTCGTTGGGATCCTTCATCTGACTCGAACTGGGCAACTCGTACACCAATGCTTTGTGGTAAGCGTTCTTCACACTTACATCGCTCGAATGCCAGTTAAGTACTTAACATTTACGAGTGCATGTCCTCTGGGTAAATGACAAAAAAACGGGCACGTACAACAGCTTGGTCCGCGTCCAGGTGGTTACTCCAAAAGGTGCGGCAGTCTTTATCGGAGTGGCGTCACTTGTAATTGGCTGCTATATGATCCAGCTGTGTCCACGGGTAAGAATCATAGACAGGTCTCTATGAAACGCATTGTCTCTTCCTGTATTGGAATGTGATGTTCCAAATATAGAGACCGTGAGATGCGCACAGTTGCAGCAGTCCTCGTCATTGTCAGTGCGTTGTGTCCGGACATCAACATACCTTCCAGCCACTTCTTTTCCGGAGAAACACGACCACGCTGAACAATCAAATCGCCCGATAGTATGATGATGTCTGAGTGTTTAGTCTGCTTTAGAAGGTCAACGGGGGCGTCATCGAAAGCATCATTGGCAGCATCTGAACAGCTATCCGTCGGAGCGTACGCCGACACAATGAATACACAACACCATTCTGATTTGCCTCGACAAAGCTTAACGGACGTATTGAGCCTGACAGTGCACAAGCGACTGCTAACCGGGATCCAGTCGAACAAACATTGCTCTGCTCTGGAACTCACAGTAATTCCCACTCCAGCTTGATCACGAGATTCAGCTTCAGCGTTACCAAAAACCCTCAGAGAAAAACGCTCGGATGGACAATTATCTAAAGGTGAGCTCAAGTGAATAACGGTGCTAGAATCGTAAAATTGCGTCTTCGACACGCAGCACATATCAAGCTCCAGACTTGAGAGAGTACTAACCAGAGCAGCTTGCTGACCGACTTTTCGGACAGTGCGGAAGTTGAAGGCGTCAATGCTTACCATTTGTCTTGGTCTCAGATAATAATTATCACTCGAAAGCCCATGGAACACACGAAACTCGTGAGGCAAAGTAGAAGGAGAGATTCGTGATGAGTGAATAATGTCACTGCCAGGAGAACGATAACTTCTGATACTTCCCGGTCGTTTATGCCGCGGAAGGGGTTGACTTGAGGGATCCCACCCAGAAGGTCTAACTCAAAAGTCTGAACTGCGAGACAACAGGATATAGGGTTTTCTTGGAGGACCCTATCCGCAGCCAATGACTCAAGAGTCTGACTCACTTGGCAGTGAGGAACTTGCCTAGCCGGACGGCGCAGTAAATAAGACATCAATGTTCGATACTGGGCACTGCTGCGCGCAGTGGATGTACTCCAAACTATATCGGGCTTTTGGGTGACACCAGATATTTTCGACCGTATTGGATAATAGGCCGGCGGTCACGGTAAACCGTTGGGCGATCGGAGTGCTGTTTGTTTGAGAGTGCATTTTCTAACCCAGTACTTCCTGATACGGAGGACAGCAGTGTTGCAATTATGAAAACAGTTTTGCTGTATGCTTTACTCAGACATACAACATGAAGGTGCTTACACCTTGTAAACAAACAACCTAACTGTAAGTGAAAGTAAGGCGTCATCAGCGAGACAGTCTCCTTACATTGTCCATTGTCCCGCGTCATTAAGTGCACTCAATTCACAGACAACTCGACAAAACAACGACAACATTCACACCACTGAGCTCGGTTAGCCGCCATCTCACCTAACGTCTCAAGTCACCGGCAATGTGAGTCACGAGGGCCACAGCCAGGGAGACGAATCCGATCTACAGTGACCAACCATCATCTGTCCAACGCATACCTTGCACCAGTCGGCCGCAGCGTCGACAAACAGTGCACGATATGGCAGGCGACTGGCTGGCATTCTTAATACATGACCTAACCACCTAAGTCCGTGCAAGTGTGAGGACTGAACAAAAGAACTCGTTTGGTAGTCAGTGCCAAACACCCGCTTCCTAACCTTCTCGTTGTTTACTCGCTGGCGCAACCCAGCACGAGCGAACAAACGCAGACATCGGTCGTCAAATACCTGAAGACAGTTCACGCCTTCTAACCTGAGCGGTCAAGTCTCGCTGCCGTAAAGTAATACAGTCCTCATTGTCGCCTTATACACGCGACCTTTGAGCATGAGAAACCGTTCTGTCAACAGAGATGTCCCAAATTAACGAACACCGCCCTAGCGGTGCACAATTCGGCTGGGTCCTCGTGATTTCTCACAACGCTGGCTAGAAGTGCGGTTCCAGCTGGTAGTGTGGAGTAGTTAGTGACAAACTTGTATATATACCATTATAAATGGCCCCTCCCGAACTCCATTTCTGATAGTTACTCCACAGGTCCCTCAACAGATGTAGCTAACCGTGGTAACACTGAGCCGGTAAGTTCCGTCTCTTGCCATTCAGCTTCAGACCACCCTCATCCCTCGCTTAGATCCAGAATGCGAATTAATATAGGTGCTTTCAACGTTCGCACGCTAAAACAAATAGGTCAGCAGGCCGCTCTTGCACGAACTTTAGACTCATTGCATGTGGATGTCTGGTGTATCTCAGAAACTAGAATCCAAGACAGTAATCAATGTATGGAACTAACAGCACCCGCATTGTCTACCCGATACTGGTTATACACTTCGGGTGACTGCACAGCCGCTGTTATAAGTCAGGCTGGAGTAAGTGTAGTCCTCAACACAACGGCTGCAGCCACATTAGTACATTGGATTTCTGTTAACAGTAGACTGTGCCATCCGCCTGGCAGGTTCAATTAAGACCAGCTCTGGACGCAAGACTGAAAAATCTTCTCGTTGTCTGCTTACGCTCATACTGACTGTAGTGACGTCGGCATCAAAGAGGCCTTTTACTCAGATCTGGCCGGTCTCCTTCGGTCGACACGTTGAACTGATATAGTCGTTCTGGCCGGAGATATGAATTCCCAGATGGGTCACCTTGGTGAGGCCGAATCTCGTTTAGGTGTCAGGTTTGGGATAGCATCACACCGGTCAGATAATGGTGGGCGATTGTTGCAGCTGTGCGTTGATCATAAGTTATTTTTAGCCAGCACTAGTTTTAGGCATCGTGCGTGTCAATGCTATACTTGGTGCCCGCCTTCTCCGAATCAAGCCTGGTCTCAGATAGACCACATAGCTGTTAGTTATAGGTGGCGTGGTTCCATTCAAGACTGTCATTCTTATTGGAGCACGTACTTGGATTCAGATCATGTGTTTGTACGCTCTCATTCTGTTCTTACTTTTGCTGGACAACAACCACACCGATAGCAACCATTAGCTGTTGAGAAACTGGCCTTACCATCGGTAAAGCATATGTACTAAATCAGCTTAGAAAGCTGCCTTAGTGGTACTCACTTCGAAGATCATAATAGCTGCTGGACTCAAATCGCACAGGCCATCCAGAAAGCAGGTACTGTAGCATGCGGCACAGGGGTACATAAGTTTAATAAACATTGGATCTCAGATAAATCTCGGGAGTTGTTAGATGGAAGGTTCACATAGTAATTCTAGAAGTGATATCCGTGGGAAACTGAAACGCAGTTTGAAGGCTGATCATGAGGCTCGGTTGGTGGAAAATGTTAAGGAAATGGAGACCGCTTTCGTTTCAAGGAACACCGGCAAACTCTTCAAGATGAACCGTGCTACTGGTCCCAAGCGACCGTCTGTCAGTGAAGCCATCAGCGAAGCAGATGGCCCACTCATCTATAATAAGTCCAGAAGGTTAGAGCGTTGAGCGGAACACTTTGAGGGTCAATTTAACTGGCCTACTGCTTCTATTGCGTTGTCACCGCAAACTTGTGATGTAGCACCCTGGGCGGTAGATTTTAAACCAACCACTGCGACTGAGGTTCGCAACTGCATCTCGGCTCTCAATCGTAATAGGGCTGCTGGTTCAGATGATCTCGTGCCGGCACTTTTTAAAGAAGGTGGAGAGGTGCTAGTCGAGACCTTAACTCAGCTGTTTCAACTTGTGTGGATGACGGAGACCATCCCTCCGTGCTGGGGTCACGCGATAATACTTTCTATATTCAAGAAAGGTATCAGGAGCTCTTGCGAAAACCATGGGGGAATTAGTTTGACCCCAGTTATTTCAAGGGTTCTGACATCCATTATACTTCGCCGACTCACAGCAGCTCGAGAGGTAAACGTTAGAGAAGTACATGAAGGGTTTCGTCCTGGCCGGGGATGTATAAATCCCATTTTTACACACCGTCAAATTCTGGAGCAGCGTCATGTGTACCGCCGACCAACAATCGCCGTATTTCTCGATTATAAATATGCGTTCAATTCGGTGGATCGAGTTCCATTTTTGGAGTCACTTAAACGCAGGGGTGTACCAATCAAGCATGTGAACATACTATCGACGCTTTATTCCCATACCTCAGCTCAGGTTAGGGTTTACGGTGAGCTGTCTCAGTGTCAGCACCAGGAGCGGCGTTCGTCAAGGCTGTCCACATTCACCAATTTTGTTCAATTTCGTCATGGACGAAATAATGGAGGACTGACTGCGGCACTCGAATGATGCCGGTGTGGACCTCCAACCTGGTGAAAGACTGACTGATCTTGATTACGCTGACGACAAGATGTTGCTGTTTGACAACTTTCAAGCGGCACAAACAACGCTGAACGTTATGTCGCGTACTGACAAGTACTTCGGAATGCGTTTTGCAGCTTAAAATGCAAAGTGCTTCTGCAAGACTGCTGTAATTACGTAGATTTAATGTTTGATAACAGAACCATGGAGGTTGTTGACCGATTTGTATACCTGGGAAGGTGCATCAGCGGCGGCGGCGGCGGAGGTGTAGGGAATGTAATAGAGGCGCGTATTTCCAAGGCTAGAGCGGTGTTTACTAATCTCAAGCACTTATGGCGACAGAAAGGTATCTCTCTGGAGCTTAAGGGTCGCGTATAGCAGACAACTGTGAAGGTTGTATTACTTTACGGCACCGAAACCTGGCCGCTCAGGATAGAGGATGTGAACCGTCTTCAGGTATTCGACCACCGATTTCTGCGTTCAGTCGCCCGTATCGGGTGGCACCAACGAGTGAGCAACGAGGAGGTTAGGAAACGGGTGTTTGGTATTGATTGTCAAACGAGTTCTTTTGTTCAGTCCTTACAGTTGCACGGACTTAGGTGGTTAGGTCATGTACTAAGGATGCCAGCTAATCGTTTGCCACACCGAGCACTGTTTGCCGACGCTGCGGCCGACTGGCGTAAGGTGCGAGATGGATAAATGATTACCTGTCGTAGACAAATGAAATCGTTCACGAAGAGGTTAGTCACTGTAGATCGGGTTCGTCTCCCAGACAGGGGCCCTCGCGACTCACAGAGTCGGTGGCTTTAGACGTTAGGTGAGATGCCGGTCAACCGAGCTCAGTGGCGTGAATGTTGTCGTTGTTTGGCCGAGTTGTCTGTGAAGTGAGTGCACCCAGTGACGCGAGGCAGTGAAAACTGTAAGGAGGTTGTTTTGCTGATGACGCCTTACTTTCACTTACAGCTCAGTTGCTTGTTTGCAAAGTGTGGGCGCCTTTATGTTGTATGTTTGATTGTACACGCAGCAATTTTTAATTGGTTAAGTCTTCTCCCCTTCCCTTTTTTCTTCTCTTTTCCTATACAGGGTTTGCTTTTTCTTCTTCGTGGTTGTGTGGCAGTTACGCATCAGTGTGAACCACTGATGTATTGCTGTTTATGATGATGATGATTATATATATCATTTCTAGTTCATCCGCTCAACTTTGTCTCATCAATTTGTATTCCTTTTTTGGTAATTTTCTTCCGGATTATTCAATGTCACTGTAGCGATAACCCGAGCCACAGCACTATCTGGTCAGGCTCAACGCCACCGTGAATGAATGAATTAATGATGCATTGCATAAGAGGAAACTCTAAAACGGCTCAAAGTCGAGATCAGTCGAACGATGGCTCATCCAACTGCATCGGCGGTTTTACACTGCAGTCATCATAGCTCAGCCACATGAGGACAAGCCAGGTTTCGAGGTCAAGTCGCAGAAATGTCAGCAGACCAATGAGCATAGGCAGAGCCCGGAGGCGTAGTCAATAGCACGAGTGGCCGAATGAACTGTTGTTGAGAGTGCTCAGCCCAGCATCCCAAGCATTCTTTCAGGTTATGAATAGGCTCACCACTGGCTTCGCAGATTACTCGCTCACACCTGGCTTCTTGCCGTCAGTTACCCGGATGAGGTGGAAAAGCTTTCAAGGGTTTCCGGTAGCAGCGATATGGTTCATCTCGATAGCGCGTTGTGTCCACCAGGCCTCGCGATCATCTCGTAGTTGCTTCCGGAGTTCCAGCGAGTAGCCTTGCGGGCCGAGTTATGCTCACTGCTGGGTGGAATATTCCGGCGAGTGTCAATAAGTTCGAGTTATTGCATAAAACCCCAGCGGTCTCAGCGGCGACGTGCGAAGAAGGTTAATGAGCTGGTGATATAAATCAACTTTGACTGCGTCCGGACTACAGCCTGTGGGGGCATGTGTTGCGATAACAAACAGACAGCATTTGTGATGGATGCTTCTCGATGGTGTAACCGCATCTTCGAGTCTGACAGCGTAAAAGCGGCTGCAGACGGTTATCGAGTCAAGCAACGCCTTTTCTGGGTATGCGCCTAAGGCAATTCCAACATCGTCTTGGCCAGCGCCTTGAGTCGCAGGGTCTCCAGACAAGCGCACATTGTATGTGCATAGTGAAGCGGTTGTATCATAGCTCTAGAAACTTAGCAAGACAACAAATATCGATGGCGAGGACCTCCAAACAACGTGTAACAGCTGCCTGCTGATCTGTTTGTATGTGTTGGAACAACGAAGGTTGAAACCCTAATTGGGGTTTGTGTTCTTCAGGCAAAGAAACTTCGGTGTTTGACACTGCTAATCTGGCTACGACTCATGTGGTAGACAGGAAATGAGGAAAGTCATTGGTGTGAGTCTGAAAACGGGATTTGAGAGAAATCAAGTAACGAGTTATTTAACGAAGGAGGAAGAAATAAGACAGACTGGTTCAATGCGAAAAAGATAGGGACACGGGAGCAAAGCCGGTTGCCGATACCTGGATCGACAGTCTCCAGCGGTCCGTTAGCAATAAAACATGGACAGTGTCAATCCAGTCTTGTTGAAAACGTAGTGAAAATGTAGTCTTCGCTGGTTGGGTCATGTACTCTGTATGCCGACGGAGCGTCTGTCACACCGCGCACTGTTCCGTGTGGCTGGTGATGGTTGGAAGAAGCCGCAAGATGGCCAGATGATGACATGTTTACGGACTGTGAAAGCCTTCATCGTCTTCCTGATCAAGGTCGGCAGGTGCCGTCCACGTGGTTGTGAGTTCGCGACCATCCGCACCGCCGGCTGGAAACAGTCTCTAACATGGCACTATGTCGCAGCCAGCGGCGAGCCTGTATCCATATAAATGTTAACTTTTCTCTTTTGTGAAATCCAATTGATTTTATTTGCACATATTCTCCTTTTTTCTTCGCTATATATTTGCACTTATTGCTTACTCTTCAATTTCGTGGGTCATTGTCAGGACAAACGGAAGTCCGAGCCATTGTACCCACGAGTACAGCCTGAAGCTGAAAATGACCGGTTGGTTGATATTCACACAGAAATTGAGGCATAAAATCAACTACCAGAAACGGAGTGAGAGTAGAAGAACAGGTAACCAAGCGCAAACAACTTGTGGGTTAAAATCCTTCCGCCTCGGACAGCGCTGTAGATTAGTTCTGGTAAGGATACCGCTAACCAACCACATGCAAGGTCAAGATTCAAATAACAAACGCCAACGTACCTACGCCTAACAGACGAACAAACGGGTCGAAAATTTAGGCGAGATGACAGTTGTGGTCTACACTGTGTTACTTAAGCAATGGTGTGTGCCTTACGGACAGTATAATCATGAGCGCATCGACACCACTGACCCGTACCAGAGGCCAATCCTCCTGAAGTGTTTAACCGCAGAATGAAGCAGAGGGAACCCAGCCTGAAAAGCAGACACGACCTGCGATAATCAGCACTCATTCACGCAAGTTAAAACCTCTCTAGATGATCTCGCGGTTCGTGTCAGCCGGCTACGGTAGCAGTAGACTGGGCGTAGTAGCAGATGAGTAATTAGTATTCATTATGCATGATATGACCGTCTGATTCAACGCGCCCTTAAAGTGTAGGTAAAGTTATCCGATACCAATGGAACGTTTCTTGAAACTCTGAGTTCCTTCTAACCACGGCAGAAAGGAGGCATGTCACGATATGCTAACAGTTTGTTTACCCTCTCTGTCGTGTTTGATGTCGTAATGCTAGAACGTGGCAGAGACAAACTACGTGCTTTGTGGAGATGTAGAAAAACAAATAGAGCAACTGAGCGGACAGCCCATACGACTGTTAGGCTGGTTATGAAAGACTAATCACCTAAATGAAAATGTGAAACCCATAGAGAAAGGTTAAACGGATTGCCTCACAAGCAACATAACTTGATCAATTTCTGACTTACCAATATGGGAAGCAAACATGATAGAAAAAAGCAGAAGCGTCCACGTTCTTCAAGCATAAAACCCTTGACAGCGGACTGTTCAGCCGCCTCAACTTGTTCGGTCTTTAGTTGCACCTCACGCAACGCGTTCGCCATCTGAGCGGCCACCATGTTCGCTCTGGTGCCAGTAGACGAATTTGTACTGGGCAAAATCCCATGCCCGATCCCGGGTCCGAGATCCACCGTACTCCCGCACTTGGCGGCTTTCTTTTTCCAACGATTCGCCTCGGACACAGCACGTTTTAAGTCTGCACGTGCGCGCTTTGTTTGTCGAGCACGGTCTTTCTCCAGTTGGATCAGAGTGCGACGCCACTCGTCCAGTTTGCTGGATAACGGTGTGGCAAGACTGGTAATGAGGTGACTACAAAATTAGAAAGGCAGCATTTAAGTCATACACTATACGGCAGATAAAACCAACACACGCAGAAAAATGGCAGAGACAAGTTTAATTCTGGAATGTCACACCAGATATGCCCATATGTTATTTGAATTGATCAAACAAATATCCATAACACATCAAACTGTAATAACTCCGACTACCAAGTGTTCGATCAAGCTGCTTGCCAAGGAAATAGATCACTAAGTGGGCAGTCATGTACTGCGTATGCCGACGGAGCGTCTGTCACACCGCGCACTGCTCAGTATGAAAGTTTATGAATGGAATGAACCGCAAGCCGGCCAGCCAAAGACGTTGTTACGGGTTATGAAAGCCTTGACCGTTTCGCTGAGCAAGATTGGTAAATGCCTTCTATCTGGTTGGGAGGTCATCCCATCATCCATGATTGAAAATCAATCTGGAGCATCTGCGTACATTCCGATCATGCACTTATAAGTGCAAAGTTTGCTATACGCTTTGTTGGGAAAGCACTTCTTTGGTGTCACGAGCGCTTTACGCTTACTAGTGTGTGTTTGCCTCTAGTCAAGGTCCCCATCCACCAAACAACACTGAAGCACATTGGGCACATATACGGCAAAAATGCATAAGTGAGAAAATGCCTCGTATCGTACTGGTGCTCGTGCAGCTGCCAACCACTGGGACTATGCGATAACTAGAACTTATTGACACTCGCCGGAATATCCCGCCCAGCAACGAGTATAACTCGGCCCGCAAGGCTACTCGCATGGAACTCCGGAAGTAACTACGAGATGATCGCGAGGCCTGGTGGACACAACACGCTATCGATATGGAACAGACTATGAACATGATGGTGTAGAACTGTTCCCATGCACTTGACTTCAAGAGAGAGAATATACGGGTGATATCGCTCTCATCCTCAAGGGCCCACGTGAAGCCCTGAACATCTCAAATACAATTGAGGCTCCACTTCGGTGCCCTCTGGACGGGCAGAGTTCTGCCCTTGGTGGTGAGCGGTTGGAAATATTCGAGAAATTCATACACTTTGGGAGCTGTATCAGCGGTGGTGGAAGGTCTCATAATTTCACAAATCGGACTCAGTTGGCGTTTGCCAACTTAAACCATACATGGTTTCGACATGATCTCAGTCATTCTTCGAAAAGTCGGGTGTACAACGTCGAGGGCAGTCCTACTGTGCGAATCCTAAACCTGGTCCATTCACGAGAAAAATGTTCATAGAGTGTCCGTTTTCGATTATCAATGTCTCCGAAGCATCAGTGGCGTGTAGTGATAATGCCGTGACGACTTGTCTTCGGAACGGACAGACTTTGTCGACCCATGAAGATGCTGGACTCGTCTCATACACTTTGTTGGCTTGGCCACATTTTACGAATGCTAACTCATTACCTGGCTTATCGTGCCTTATTTGTGAGTGATGGGTTAGGCTGGAAGTGGGTGCACAGTGATCAACACATGACCTTAGGTCCGGGGTATGAAGACACTCACTCTGAAGTTTGCTTCAGTAGAGCATTCCCCGCCTCCTGGTTGGGGTCCAAAGGACAATGAACACCTTTGTTTTAAGTCGCTGTCCGATATGGCGAAGAATGAATATCAGTGGTGTTCGTGTTGGGAGTCTCTGTGTGTATCGTTCTACTTTTCTCTTTTTCATCTCTCTACCTTTTTTCACTTTTTACCCTACACATTACATTTTCTTCTCATACTGTGGCACATTTGGCAGTCCGTGTGATCACCGCATGCTAAATATATACAAGATGCCATCTGGGCGATGACATCTCACCTGCCTATATACTCCTGAAAGTGTGTCCACGAGGATAGTGAAGGCATGTAATGCGTTTGATAACCTCCTGTCAGCTTACTACCGAGGAGAAGCTGCTCTCCCGATACCTTCGGAACCGATCAGTGCTCTCTTTAGAATATCGTCCATCACAGTTGAAAAGGAAGGAGATCGGACACACCTATCGAACCCCACTTGACGTGAGGAACATTAGAGATAGCTGAATGTAGATGCGCACTGTGCACTCAGAGTGGGCATACAACGAATTCGATAATATGACATGCCTCACTCGAATTTCCCTGTGACGGAGACAAGTCCAGAGAGCGTGTGGGTCAATCGAGTCAGCGCAGCCTTCAAGTCCAACAATACTGCGTCCGTTGTCTGAGACAGAAGTGTCGATGTTGCAGTGTCTGTTGAAAGGTGGAAATTTGATCGATACACCCGCGACCAGACCAGAAACCTGCATGTTCTTGTTTTAGTTGGGTCAGTCTGTGTTTCAGAAGCGGGTACACTTTATGACCCGTGAAAATCTTGGATGCGATGAAGACGAGGTTATTACCCTTGTGGTTAACGTATATATATATATATATATATATATATATATATAAACTTTTCTGCTGCCTCGGTGCGGTGGTCAGGCTTGTGTGCCGTTTTGATTAGGGAGGCTATGCTAACTAGGACTTCGGTCCTTGCAGATTCAACCACTTCAAATAGGCCAATGGCGAACAGTCAGACAAAAAGTAGTTTCGTTCATATGCGTGTGTTACACTAATGACTGCGTACAAGTGTTTAGACGATGAGGCACGAATCTGAGAATACAGCAGAATCTTACTTACGGTTGCGGCACTGTTGTCTTCCATGTATGAAAGGAAGGGTTAGAAAAGGTATCCTCAAACAAACAGCACTTTGATTGCCTAACGATTGACTACGACAGCCTTCGTATTACTTTGTACGATTGAAAAGCCGACACAAATTCCCAGAAGTTTGATATAGCTTAGAATATATCTACTGCTAGCAGCAGTAATCGGAATCAGTCGTCACCGTCTTATTCACTGCACCTCCGAGCTTGGTTAGCCATCCACTACTAAGTGAGCCAGACTTCTAAGTCATCAGATCCGAGTAGGGTCCACAAATGAAACCCTTCATTCTGTTGCCTCGCTGATCAGACTGCTCAGTCAGAGGCTCTGGGTGGGAACTCTCGAGAAAACCCTATCATCTTTTTCCATAGGTCAAATTATTGAATCGGAAACTCAATCTGAGGTCCTACATGTCAATCTGAGACATGCGCGTGGACGCAACAAATTGTCCGTCGAGACACGGAATGTGCCCACGCTGATATATCGACTCAGCACCGGACGACCGGAATGTCGCACCGCACCGATCGCTATCGAACTGAGCCGCCGCGGCATCGGTGTCGCAGCTTTGAGTGAGACAAGACTTTGCAGACCGAGGTAAACTCCGAGAAGCAGGTGCTGGTTAGGTATTCTATTGGATAAGTAGAGGGTGCTCGGGAACACGGTGTCTAGTTCGCAGTAGCTGACCGCAGCACTTTTTTGATGACAGACTAACCGCATGGCATCGGCCCTTGAATCATAACTATGCGCCTGCAATTCGGTCGAGGTAAGTCCGCCACACTTCTTAATGTTTATGGACTAACTATGTGTCGCACCAATCACACAGAGGATCAGTTCTATGATAAGCTCTCTACCAGAATCCGCTTGACATTGGTGTGTCACCGAATTTTCGCTTTAGGTGATTTTAAGGCGCAGGTTGGGCGCGACTCAATAGCCTGGTCAGGAGACCCCGGACCCTACGGTATCAGTTCAGTCAACGAGGACGGTGATCGTCTACTCCACGTGTGTGTTACTCACTAGTTGGTTATCACAAACAGCCGAATCCAGCTGAATGTAGCGGTATCACAACATGGACTCAGTCACAAAGCGGGCATCATCATTCGCTTGATAATTTGATCGTGCGACAGCACGAAATTCGTAAAGTGTGCATCACGATGGTGATGCACGGGGCTGAATGAAGCACAGATCCTGGGTTGGTCAGGACTGAATTGCTTATTCAATTGAACAGGTCTGTTTATTGCAGACTACCCAAGCAGCAACAGAAAATAGACATCAAAAAATTGAAGAACTCAAACGCGAGGATTACCTTTCAACGTGCAATTGCCTTCTGTCCGAAATACGCTCTCGTATTCACTAATACCGAGATAATGTGGTAACACCTCAAGGAATAAATCACGGCAGTAGCCGTCGAGACGATCAGAATTCAGCGCCATCCGTCAAGTCTACTAAAGCACTGATTAACAGAGGCTGTAGCTTTTCGTGCACCCAACTACAGGATATCATGAGTTTGACGCAAGCACTTTGGTAGCCTGCTAAACCGTTCTGAAATTATTGAGTAAGAGTCCGTGAATGGCCTACTACAACAAGATTTCAGATCTGACAGAGGTACAGCTACCACAAAACTGTAAAACAGAAAAAGGCTGCATGTAAAGATGGACTGTCAAAGGAACTTCTAAGAATGACATGCCAGTTTTGGTATTTGTTTTGCTCTAGTTGGTTCACTCCGTCTGGTCGTGGGAAGTAATCTCCCAAGAGCTCAAGGATGTCCCGACTGCATCTTCGTTTAAGAGTAAAGGTTGCAAACAATACACCGATAGTATTCTTCTGAGCTGCGTTAGAAAGGTGACAGCCAGAATCCTACCGAACCGACTCAACGCGAAAGTTCTGGAGGCCAATAATCCTAAGGGGATATGTGAATTTATGGTGAGTCGTATTACGATCGACAAAGTTCCCGCTGTTCAACAGGTCCAGCAGAACTGCCGTGAATGCAACCAGCCGCTGTATACCCTATTGATAAAGTTCACCAAAACGTTTAATTCCGTCAGCCGTGAGGCGCTGCGAACGGTGTTTAGTAGGTTTAGACATCCAGGTACGGTCGTTAATATAATCAGAATTTTGCCTATGGGTACGGAAACAAAGGAGCAGTAGTGTGGATCGACCTCTGAGGATTTTAACATTGTCACTGGTATGAAACAAGGTTTTGTCTTAGCATCAGCTTTCTTCCCCGATCCGTGGTTGTACTGGTCGTCGAGTCGGTGTAAGTGAGACCATATGTGAAAATGGTGGCTCACTTATCACCAATCAATTGCGCCGAAATGACAGATGGGCTGAACATTTTGAAGAACGGTTCAGTTGGCCTCAACCAGACCATGTAGACGACGGGATCCAAATGGTCAGTTATTATGTTCCAGACGGCCCTCCGTCGGAAGCAGAAGTGGTTCTGGAGCCCAAGTTATTGAAGTGTAATAAGGTTCCTGGTCTAGACTTCATCCTTCCTTCTCTTTTCAAGGGTGGTGGCGAGAGGTTGATATCGGAACTAACAAAATTCCTCCAGACGATTTGGGGGACTGAAGAGGTATCTCGTGATTGGTGCTTATCAACAGTAATTCTCATTTTCAAAAAGGGACCCGAATTCTATGTGGCAACCACAGAGGCATCAGTTTGGTGTCTATTGCATCCACGTTACTCACTGGTCTCATTTCACGTCGGCCCACTAAGCCCAGAGAAAGTCAGGTAAGCGAAGAACAGGCAAGCTTCCGATCCAGTCGAGGATGCATTGATTACATTTTTACCTTACGACGGATTTTGAACATCGACACTCTTACAGACAGCCGACAGTTGTGGTATTTTTAGACCTAAAGGCTGCTTTCGACTCAATTGCTCGTAAAGTTCTCTGGAGCTGTTTCCTTCGCAAGGGAGTATCAGGAAAATACGTAAATCTGTTGAGATCACTGTACGCTCACTCTGCAAGCAGGGTGAGAGTTAATGGACAACTGTCTCGGACGTTCGTCACTTCTAGTGGTGTTCGTCAGGGATGTCCGATTTCTCCCTTCCTGTTCAGTTTTGTCATGGGCGACAATCTGGAGGGTACGCTTAGCGAATCTAGTGGGCTTAGTGTCGAGCTTCTTCCTGGCGCTAGGTTGACCGATCTGGAGTACGCGGACGACAGTCTTACTTAGCCCCTCTGCCGAAAACATGCAGACCATGCTGAACAAGATGAGTGACCGGGCTGGTTTGTATGGAATGTACTTCGCACCTACAAATGCAAAGTTCTGCTTCAGGATTGGGGCATTTCCACTCATACTTTTTTATTACAGGTAATCCGCCTGAGACTGTGGACAGTTTCACATACTTGGGTAACACTATCTCGACAACCTGTAGTATCGTTGATGGGATATCAACATGGATAACGGAGGCGCGAGTTGCCTTTGCCAACTCGCGTCATCTGTGGCGTCGAAAAGACGTTCGATTGTCGCTGAAAAGAAGGATGTATAATGCTTGTGTACGTTCCGTTTTGCTCTATGGTTCAGAAACTAGCCTGATGGAAAAGATGTCAACAGCCTTACTGTGTCTGGTCATCGTTATCTCCTGCACTTAGCCTATATTAAGTGGAGTGATCATGTGAGCAATGTGGCCGTTCACCAATGCGTATTCCGAAACAATCGAGATGCGCGATTAATTGGCCAACTACTCACGTTGCACAGCCTACGATGATTGGGTCACGTACTCCGTATGCCATCTGATCGTTTACCGTGCCGGGCATTATATATTGAGACCACCAACAGTTGGGTGAAACCACATGGTGGTCGAGCAACAACGTGGTCATTAATTATAAAGACCCTGGCTGCTGCACTGAACAACACACACAACAACTATGATGCTAACAGCTGCCCTTTAGAACTTGGAAGACGGTGCTGAGGCTGAATACCGCCCGGATAGACGCCTGTTAAATATTCGGCGTTTCGAGACCCCAAGTCACCTACGTACTTCGACGAGGCGCATGATTTGATAGTGCACGATTTGCATATGTAGAAAAGAAACTTCAACGACTAGCTATGACTATCGCGACCGCGGTATTCTAATTTCGTTTCGATATCAACAAAGGTGGGACGATTTTTTTCCTTCAACCTTCTCCGGGCGAAGGTGTTGTGCGTACACTGTTTTCGGATGTCTGGAAAGACGTGTGTGGAAGAAGCCCATCCTACAGGTGAAAACCAAGCTGTTTGTCTACCGTTCAATGGTGTTGTCTACGCTGCTGTACAGCAGTGAAACTTGGATAATGCATAAGTGCAGTGTGTGCTATCAGAGCTGTTTACATTTGCAATGTTTAAAACGCATCTTGGGCAGTGAAGTGTAGGACATGATTCTGAACATTAGGGTATTGGGGCGAGCGCACGCGGACGGGATTGAAGCCATGCTGATGTTCAGTCAGCTTCCTCAGCTAGGTCACATCAGTAGAATGGATGATGACCGGACTCCGAAGCAGCTGCCGTACGCACAAGTGAATGCAGGTAGGTGAAATCCCGGTCCTCAAAGACTGATACCAGTATGTTATCCAGGTAAGCCTTTCGCGTTGTAATACTGATTTTAGATCTTGGGAGGACATAGCGTTGGACCGGACAATCTGAAGGAATCCGATCCGGATATACGCCCGAAACGTCAATGACCAACAGTTGTGTAGCCGTGAATTGAAGTACGCGGTACGCAAAAGATTCATAGATACCATAGGTCGTGATGAGGACTATATGACGTTGAGATTAACGCGGTTGCGAATGCGCCGGTCGTCTCGGATTAGTAGGTCAACAATGCACCCACAATACACAGTCAGCGAAGAGACAGTGGGTACGTCAGGCTCAAGTAAGTAGTGTGAGTTATATCCGCATTTTTCGTTCGTATCAACCAATGACCATCGTTGCTTGGCAACTCACCCGCTCTTGTTAGAAACTTGGGACACTGTGGCTTTCTATTTTCCGTTTTTCTCAGTTTTGTTCAGGCATTGTATGATGGATGTTCCGCTTGTGTCTTAGTTTACCTATAAATTTTGTTTTTCTTCCTTATCCTTTCCAAAGTGCAATAATGTGTACTCCCATCCTGAACTACTTCCTGCCTTATATTTTCAGCATTTTTCTTCCTAGCCTAGATCTTACCATTGGAGTCCTCATTTATTTCCCAAGAGATAAGAACCACACTTTCGTACTAGCCTACAAAACTGGCTAACCAGCACTGGCTGGCTGGACACGAAGGCCTCACTCACACGCCCCTGGTCTTATTCCTTCGCGTTTACACTGGATACGTAATGTGAGAGAAACCACAGGTGGTGCAGAGCAAGCTGCCCGCGGTATCTGCTATGCGCAGGTACCCCTTGGCTTCGGCCAACCGTGTTTAGTTTTAAAATACCATGAATCCAAGGTAACCAGATTTTACTGAGCTGATGAAGTTGACCAATTATACCGATGTAAACTCGCCATGCTGACGAAAATGTGTCGACCTGACTCAAACAAAAGTTGTGTATGATGTGGCTTCTCCCTTGTGAAGAGGCAGCGCCATACATCAGGAGTGAGGTAGATATATCACAATCCCGATATGCAGTCAAAATGTGGGCAATAGTGTCAACCCCTTATTAGTACCACTTTTGGTCCACTGTTTCAGGGCCCACTAGATTGAATTAAGGCAGACAAAAATGAAAACGCTATTCCTCCAATAAAACTGTCTTCCTATAAGCGACATTCTCATAATATACAATTCATCAAGAGATGTGTGAAACAACCTGCTTCAAAATGTCACTAGGCAGATGCACAGCACCAAATAGTTCATTAAAAAAAGCCATTGTCAAATATGGGGAACACCATATTTGTCCTCAACGCACACAGCATGGGTGGACCGGTTAGTCGGCCATATAAGATACAGTAGTATCCAAAGATTGGTGCGCCAAATCAAATGCAATAATTTTGCCCATCTGTACTATGAAACTGGGAGAATGATCATCTCGGTTGAAGCCGAACTGTCAAACCACGATTATGAATCCGTTCAGGCCACTTTGAAATATTTCCTATGACGCCGTTGAAGGTGAGGTCGATAACAGACCGTAAGAAATCTAATAACACGACTCAATCGAGCTCACCCGTTAACTTTACATGATCTCTTTGTTTATCAGCCATTCCGGTCAGCACAGGCGTCACAGCAAACAAGCTTTCCAGGGCAACCTAACGATCTGAGATACAACTGAGATTTAGCGCCAACCAAAGCTTGGACCTCCGCACCAAATTTTGTACGAATGAAGTCAAACAGTTTGGGCGTCGTGTTTAACATGTTGATGATAAATGGAGTGAGAATAACACAACGTTCTGAGCAAGTTGTAATACTCTACGTTTCAACCACCTCGGGTGGCCTTCCTCAGGTGATTTCGATTACAACACTCCCGAGGAAGGCCACCCGAGGTGGTTGAAGCGTAGAGTATTACAACTTGCTCACAACGTTGTAATATTCTCAATCCACTTACCACAAAGCTTGGACGTTTGTGGCTAGAACGCCCCAAACGTAAAACATACTCTGTTTTAAGCCTAAGTCTGTCACCACTTTATCCATGGGTCGAGAAGACTATCCACAAATGTTATACACTTTTGCCTATCAGTTAACACACCAATCTACTTTCATTGTTGGCGCCTGTCGACCAGTTCTAAATCAGTAAACCTTACTAGACATATTAATTCACCTACATTCTGATCACTCGGTTCGCACAGCAGCGGCTGTTTATGGCGATCGTGTGACCATTAGTTGGTTGGCCCATTGTAGTGACCAGCGATCGTGTGACTTCTCTAAGGATCCCGGCTGCAGCCATGTTTTCCCGCCTGTTTATTCTGCACGCATGATTCTGTGTGCGTCTGCAACAGAAGGCCTGACATGAACTCAGTGCCACTTTCTTCAGTCATGCTACTAATTGTACGCAGTGAATGCCTGTTATTGTCCCAACGACTCATTTACTATTCCATTCTTCAAGGCCGTTTAGCCCGGACCTATTCGAGAATTGTTTGACGCATTCGAAGGTTCCACGCACTTGTCGCGCTTTTGAGTGCCGCCGAGTGGGCTGTAGCCCATCTCGCGCATTTTTCTTTCTCCTCTTAGCTGATGCCATTGGCCTCAGACTAGACTAGAGCTAACTACTTATTTCTAAACATTTCTGAAAATATACGGTTTGTTTCCAAACCGCACTGCGTTCTTTAGTTCGATGCCCGTTGGGATTGAGTTTCGATTGCTCTCCAGGAAAAGCGTTTTAAATTGTTAAATTGCATTCGACTCTATGTAGGGTTTCAATTGTGTGTATCTGTAAGAACAATCGAACGAGATATCCCCGATGTTTCGGTCCCATTATAACATGAATTTACGAACTCACTGACAGTGTACAAACTAAAAATGCACGTCTCAATGGCCTCAAACAATTTCAGTCAGTTTCAATTTACAAAACATGCAACATAATTGCAGGCGTTTATATTTCTAGCATAACACTGCCAGACATACAGAAGCCTCGTTTCCTACTCAGCTTGGCTAATAAAAATGAGAGCTGAGGATTTTTTTTAAACACGTGAGGCATACCAAGTTTCACATTCAGACGTGACAACCCGTGGCCGAGGTATTCAGGGAGTGCTACTCAGCGGTCTACAACGTCGCACCGCCGGACCGACATCCTATCCTTCCGCCGAAGAACGTCCGGCAACCACTCGTTATGGCTGAGTTTTCTGTGTTGGACGTTGAAAACCTTTTAATTAAAGGTGAATTCATACAGTTCAATGGGTCCTGACAAGATCCATTCCAGAATTCTCAAAGCAACTGCTAGTCTGGCTGAACCTCTCTATAAACTGTTCAAACAGACAC
>JTDE01003629.1:0-15206 GCA_014338405.1 Paragonimus skrjabini miyazakii
AGTTTGCCCTTCCATTTCTTCCATGGAGATTAGGCTGGAGGAAGACCAACATACTTTGTCAGAAATCAAGTTGGAACCTCAGTCTTTAACTGAGTGCATAGCGGTCGCTCTACCTGGGGTTGCAGCCACTATGATTGCTGACAGTGATTCCAATACCGGTTCCCTCCATCATTCAACCTATGACACCAAAAAAATCGCTTGCATGGTCCTGTTGAGGACTTGACCGGGGATATTCTCGCTGCTGTTTCAATAGTATACTGTGTTCTACATACCACTGAAAACTCCAAAACACTTTTGAAGGAAAGTTTTACTTCTCCATTTGTCGCAGCTCGGTGAGATCGTCTGAGCTCACTGGTGCAAGAAACTGGACATCAACCGGCTACTAGCCTAATGTCTTGTGATATGAACTGAACTGAACTGACGTATTCAACCGTCGGACGCCTTGCAAATTTTCACGGGAAACTATTGGATAGTTGTAAAAGGTCATTAACCTCGCGGCCGCGTGTGTGCACGAAGTACTATCCTAACCCCACGTCAATCCATATCTCAGTAATGAGTTGAGATATCTTATTTCTGAGAGCAGAATGGTGTTCTTCGGGTCGGTTAATGGTCATTAATAGGAGTGTCCTAGGTGGTTATAGTGTCCACAGTTCATTGTTATATTTTATAATCCATTTTTGTAGTTTTTGTGTAAACCGTACACTTGTTTGAAAGCAGCAAGACAAACCGCGTTGTTCCACCGCAACGGAATGATCGTCTTCAATCTAACTAATACACTTTACAGGCCGCGAATCAAAGTCGCACCAAAACTTTCGGGGAACGCCCACTCACTGTCGACCCTCGTCTCCGTCGATGTTTCCAATAGATATTCCTGCTTACTGACGTTCAGACGCCGCTCATCGATGCCGGCTTTCCGACACATTTTAACCTTTCTGTTGATGTCAAGAGGCTTAAGCCATAGTAAATGGCGTCCAATCGACGATCACATTGTAGCGACCTGGAGACTTCACTTGCTTGCCTGCGGTGTGATCTGTAAAATAGTTCCAAAACTTATAGTTGCATATTTTACCTAGGGTATTAAGAAAGTTCGCATGATGCATGTTGTCCGATTGTTTGTCTGCATGACATGTGACTACGGCGCGAACCCGGACGCACACGTTTGTCACGACTTTTCGGGTTTAATCGCCCGTCGACGGCCGGTCTCTAGCTTCTTTAGTAAATATACGTGTCGGTGCCATTGCTAGCGCTATAAGAGACCCTTGTATATTTCGGGTAATAAATATTCAGTCTCTCTTCTCAACGGCCTTTTTTTATTTCGCGTCTGGTTAATTCGCACTTGGGGAAAACGACTTAGTGTGCCGTGCACTAAAACATCAATCGGCATCCGGCCTGCTCTCCCACCAACACCGTCGTTCGCTGCACTACAAAAAGATTTTCCATCATTAACACGGCCTTGCCCACATACTGAGACGGTCAGGCACAATATGGTGCATCATATTACAACGTGCGGTCTTCTTTCGTTCACGCTGTTTACATCCAGGCAAACTTGAAATAGTCATGGCTGGATTCGAACATCAGGTTCAGTTGGACATAATTCGACCTTCAAACAGCTCTTGGGCGACACAACTGCACATAGCACTCAAAAAAGTCTCCGGGCGATTGGGGACCTTGCGGTGATTACTACGCACTCAACTACTCTACAATCCCGGATAGTTACTTTATACAGCATATCCACGATTTTTCTTTGAGACTCGCCGGTGTTACCATTTTCTCGAGATTAGACCCAGTACGCGCCTATTATCACATCCCGGTTGCTAAAGACAGCTATTACAACAGCTTTTGGGTTTTTCAAGTTCACAAAGATGCTCTTCGGGCTTCATAATGCGGCTCAAACATTTCAATGACTCATGGACGAAATACTGCGTGGACTCCCTTTCGCATACGTCTACATCGGCCATGTCTTGATCGCTAGCCTCTCGAACGAGGAGCACTTATCCAATCTTCGTGCCGTTTTTGACCGTTTCGTGCAATATGGTATTAAAATCAACATCGAAAAATGTGCCTTCGGAGTTAGTTCATTGAATTTCTTGGGACATGGCATCGACCAAATCAGCATCACACCTATGTCCCTTAAAATTGGGCCCATCTTGACTTTTCCGATTCCCACTACGATGACCCAACTCCGACGATTCTTTGGCATACTCACCCATTGTCGGCGTTTCATTCCCCATTGCACGAACATTTTGAAACCTCTGACAGATCTGGTTGATTTATAATGCAAGTCCATTTAACTCCCGCCCGAGGCCAGAGTAGCTTTCTAAGCGGCGAATGAAGTCATGTCAGGCTACTAAACTGTGCTTTATCAGTTGCGATCCAAACGCCCGTCTCCTGCACGGATGCATCAAATGCTGTTGTTGGCTCAGTCTTAGAACAACCCTTAAATGGTGAACAGCAACTCTTGGCCTTTTTCTCTCAAAAGCTACACCCAGCATATATGAAGTACAGTACCTTTGGACGTGAACTGCTGGCTATTTATTTGACGATCCGTTACTTTTGACACCTTTTGAAAGGCCTACATTTGGCTGTGTGAACTGATCACAAACCTTTCGCTTTTTCTTTTCACGCCAAACCTGATCGGAACTCCCTGCGTGAAATCAGATACGTGGATTACATCTCCCAATTCACCACGAGCAACTGATACCTACATGGTTACTAATATCATTATTGATGCATTGTCACGCCCTGACGTCAACGCGGTCCAATCGACACCCTGTTTCGATTTGTCTAAAATGGCCACTGCCCAACAGTGCAGTGAGAACCTGAAGGACGTTTCAACTTGTAAGTCGTCTACCATGCCTCTACCGACATCAGCTGGTGACATTCTGTGTGAAATTTCAACGGGTACACCTAGACCTTTTGTCCCACTTTCTTGTCGACGTACTGTTTTTAATCATTTCCACTGTTTATCTCACCCCGAGAGACGCAGCACACTAAAGTTGATTGCACAACGTTTTATTTGGCCCTCTCTGAACATAGATGTTCGCCTCTGGTAACAACATTGTATCGGGTGCCAAAGGAGTAAAGTGCACAAGTATACGATTGCCACATATGGCGCATTCTCCTACCCCGACGCCCGTTTTCCCATGTACACCTTAACATCTGGTCCGCCGCCACCCTCCAACGATCGTACGTATATACTAACCGGAATCGATCGTTTAATCCGCTGGCTCTTAGCTGTACCCATTAGAGATGTTTCAGCGTAGACAGTTGCTAGAACCTTCTTGGAGCGTTGGATCGCTAATTTTGGTGTGCCATCTACAATCACTAGGGCAACAAGAAAAAACGGAAGTTGTCGCGTACCGGTGCGCGGTCGTCTATCTCTCCTTTGGTGTAGATTTTTGGGCTGGTGTATTTGCACGGTGAAATATTTTAGCTCCGCGTATCTGCTAATCTACCGACACTCAACGTTTGTCATCCCACATCGCGTGTGAATATATTTATCGGTCGTTTTCCGAACCTACTCTCTGGCGCTGTCCTTCTCTGCTGTGCTGGCCTATTCAATTCAACGGACCTTGACTTGTCAGTGAGTCGTTCCATTTCTATTGATACGTCTTCTGTTTTATTTGCACCTATCCGTTACCGTTGCAACTCTTCTTTGTTGTTGCCATATTTTGGTCATTTTTATTATTTGATTGATTAAACCACTACATGGTATTTTATATGGATCCTGAATACTCAAAAGTAAAGCTTCAAACTGCGTATCCCAACCCAGTTGTTTTCACCTTTTCAGCACAACGTTCTCACGCTGCATTGCCGTTTGTTTTACTGGTTTTCATGATTTGTCAAGTTTCTACGTTTTTTTCCATTTTCAGGATTATCGTTTAATCCCGTCCGGAGAATTGACTTCTCCAACTACCCACCGTGCGTACAACGTTCGTACAACTTGTTTGCATTCTGTCACTCTCTTCGCCTATTTTGAGTACCAC
Organism: Paragonimus skrjabini miyazakii; assembly: GCA_014338405.1. Lineage (NCBI taxonomy): Eukaryota > Metazoa > Platyhelminthes > Trematoda > Plagiorchiida > Troglotrematidae > Paragonimus > Paragonimus skrjabini miyazakii. The sequence goes on from JTDE01003629.1 coordinate 3,987, forward strand.
AGCTGGTCTGCATGATCCATGGCTTCCTCTTTTCACATCGTCGTTACTATATCTTAAGTTTACTCACTCGCTTCTTTCACACATCCCTCAAATGTGATAATTGCAGCATTTATCTCCGAACGAAGCAAATGTCTGCGTCTGTCCATAGAACACCATCAAGTCGCTGGAAAAGTCTTTTGAAAAGGTTTGAGGATACGTACAGTGATTTCGCCTGCCTAGTCAGTGAATTTGACCAACCTGATGAAGGACAAGAGGATTTTGCTAAAGTACGTACATATCCTGCCACTTTTGGTTCTACGTTTAGTCTGCCTCAGTTGAATTGGGTACTGAACTAACATATGCCCGCTGATGAGAGGTAGATCTGGTATAGCTACTTGTTCAAATGTATTGTTGCTCTGTTAGTGTTCTAACTCCATCTTCAGAAGGCATGGTTCAAGCGAGATCTGCGTTTATTCCCACGTGTCATTTTTAATCAGCCACTGCATCGACCTGTCCATAATCTATTTGCTTTAAAAAAAAATAAAAAACAGTGTCTACGTATTGGAATTTTGGCCTACGGTTTTTGTGGGTTTATAATGAGTTACATGGAGCTGGGTTTTTGTTCTTTCATAGTTATCTGATACGTTTCTGCCGTTTATGTTGAACTTAATTCAACGAACCTACAAGGTGGAGTGGCCTGGATGCAGAAATTGAGTGACTGTTATGTTCATTGCATTCCCGGGTTTTTGCTTTGATATGACACGCTCTACCCACCAGTGCGTGCTGAATAACCCCAACAATAACGTCGAATGACATACTTTGTTTCTTAAACCGATCCAGTATATTCATAAGAGTAACAGAACAGTTGTATTTACCCTTGGTACCGTATAAGATGTACCGGTGATTGTTATAGCAGTTTTATCTACTTGCCGTCGTAAAGACATGGGCAGGCCTACTTCCGGATATGCACATGCAGGTGATCTGCAATAAGGTTGTGATATACCGATGACTGGCAATCATTGACAAATTCTGTTGCCGTCAGAACCCCACATGTAAATTTTAAGGCCTCTTCTTGTGTCTAAACTTTAAGAAGTTGTTTTCAGCTTTTACATCGAGAAGTGCTTGAGAATGTCGTACAAGCGACTGAGTCAATTACGGGTGTGATATTGTTAGGCTGCCCTAATCTTATTTGCCATGCATCGTGCTGTGTTGTGAATTCAAACATGAAAAACCGTCAGCAGTAAGATACTCCAACAAGTGAACTCATTCGAGTTAGGTGACTTAAATTCAGCAGCACCGCGGTTGGCGGTTTGTTGACTGAGAGTAGGACATGCTAATATCGTCACATTTGAGGTACAGTTTTCATTGATCTGATATTTAGGTACAAATGCTCGCATGCTGTTAAAGTGAACCCAGGAGTCAAGTTTGAAAAAGGCAACGTTTCGTGATTAGTACTCTCAGATCAACACCTCACGAACAGTCCCATGCTTGTGTGGATTCATACCAAGGTTATATAAACAAGGTTCGAATGGACAAACTTCTTGTTACAAGCCAATATTTCTATCCATTATGTAGCGAAAGTCGTTTAACAAAGCACGACTCTTATTATCCAGCTTGCACGTTCTCATGTCACGCGCGCACACTTGCGTTTATGAGCCGGAATTCCACTCCACAATGCACCGGTGGCTCCCATTTAAACACCGTGTGCACTTCTGCCTGGTTTTGTGTGTGTGGTTGACGTTCTCTGTCGTGGTTTTTTTGCTTGTCATTTCTCATCCGTTGGTTCAATTACATTTATTGATAGCCCGTTCGTTCGCTCATGTTGTCCACAATCTACCCTACCCTCTATGTGATTTGGTCATATGTCATCACCGCATCGGTATATTCCATTGAGTGTTGAAATAATCGCGCTTCCGTTTATTTGGTCATCCGTTAAAATTAGATCACCGGAATCATGCGCATCGTTTATAACGTGGTAGTCTGAAATTTCTTCTTTGTTGCTTGTTAAAAACGATGGTCTGGATGGACGCATATTTAATACCAACCTGCTAGTTCGAATTGACTGACTTCAAGTAACACCGGCTAATGTTTAATTACCTTCTTTAGTATGTACTATATGCAACAGGATTTTGGTGAACTGCTTTTTGTCAGTTGGTGACGAGAGAAGTCAAACACCAGCAAAAATCTATAACGATATTCTTTGGTCAATGAACTCAGAATTTAAGGAAAGTCAGTCAGCTGTTATGGTACAAGTTCTCGTCCACTAGGCGACCACCACCTACATGGTACATTTCATAATTTCTTTCTAATAAAGTGACTGTAACTTTCCGGTAGAACTTAGACATTAGCATCCTGGCTGTTGTTGAGTTTCATTTTCATGTTTGTTTTCTACAGTTACTGTCCTATAACCTGACCGGAGGCAAACGAATTCGCGGTGCCATCGTAGCTGCCACTGTGGAGGCCTTTTGCTCGGAAGAATCATTAACTGTTGATTGTGTTCACCGTGCACATCTTACTGGCTGGTGTATTGAAATGGTTTTTATCTGTTTGCCTTTGCTCAATCTGACGTAGGTTTAACAGTTACATGCCGGATTCCTGGTGCTTGATGATATTGTGGACAACTCACCTACCCGACGAGGTAAACCATCTTGGTTCTCGCAAGTCCGACAGAATGTCGGTAATGGTCTGTTTGCTATTAACGATGGATTGCATTTAATTATGACCACGAAATATGTCCTACACAAAATTTTTACCCCAACCTCCGGTTGTCCGGTTGGATTTGTGAAAGTATTACAGTTATTTGATGAAGTTGGTTACCGGACTTGTTGGGGTCAAATACTAGACTGTCGAAACTCGTGGATTCCAAATTCTGCCGAAAATGGAATTGTTCCTTTGGAAAAGTTTACACCCTCGACTTTTGATACAATAACACGCTGGAAAACTGGTTTCTACACTTTCTACCTCCCAGTGGCTTGTGGTATGGCAATTGTGAGTTTTTATTTATTGCCGGATAACCTAGTGTGTTCGCTTATTTGTTTCCATAAATTGTTATGGTTATCATGAAAAAAGTGGCCAACCTTATTTTGCGCATGAAAGAAGCGGAAGGATGGGAGATAACCATTAAGGTCCTTTAGATGAGACCCAACTGTGAAAAGTCAGGGCTTCGGCTGGATTCGAACCAGCAACAGAAACACCATGCCTCAACGCGGCAAGCGCTCTACCAGCTGAGTTACGAAGCCACGCCAGGAGCTCGGAAAATTCACATTTAGACTCGGCTACCCACTGTCTCATATGGAATCCACCAAATGATTCAGGGGATCGATTGCCCAGGCAGGATTTCTTGAACAGTTCACGCTGCAATCCACCAACGCCACTGTTGAGCATAGAAATTGCATTAGTAATGAGTGGTTTGGCTTCGTAGCTCAGCTGATAGAGCGCTTGCCGCGTTGAGGCATGGTGTTTCTGTCGCTAGTTCGAATCCAGCCGGAGCCCTGACTTTTCACAGTTGGGTCTCATCTAAAATCATAAATCTGCCACACTATTCATTATTGAGGTCCTTCTTTAAACTGAGGTAGTTAGTACAGAGATGTCTGCGTCATGCAAAAAACCAAGTGATTATGAAGCGAGTGTAAAGCGGTATTTGCACGCCAAGCTTCCTTGCGACTTTTGTCGTCCCGCTTCACTAGTTTTTCTTACCTCACAGACGGGTCTGTAATATAGCGTTCACACTCATTCCGCTAAGGTCGTTTGGCCGCTAACTCCCCCAGTGTTGCCCGATTATAACTATGTGAGTAACAAGGACCTGAGTCTAAGATCTACATTGATCTGTCTACTAATATCTGTCATACTTCGTCTGTGTTATGTCGTCGTTTGTCCATCTCGCACCGCACTCCGGTTATTTACTTTACTAGTTATGAGTTTCTTATGTAGCACAGACTGTCAACCTCAGCGGCTGACTTGGCTGCTTACTTTAAGCTTATGTCCAGTATCAATTTGCTTTCGTCAATTATATTTTTAAGCTCGACATGTGTGATTACATATTTGTCGGAAATTTTGCGTTGTCTGCATTGTGTATCCGTCCTGCTTCAACGAATTAAGCTGAAAGAAGTCCATTCATTTCAATCGTTTTCATTTATTATGATATGTAATTTCAAGATGCCAAGGCTATTACACTGTCGGATCATATCTCAACGATATTCTGCTGTCTGCTAGCTTTTGTCAGATTCATCATCACCACAGACATCAATAAATAAGTAGTTCTCACTGATGCTTAACCATCATACAGCCATGAAGAAAAGTGCGAGATTTACTCAAAAAAACAGGAAGAAAAAAGAAAGTGATCCAATTGCAAAACACAACCGTGCCAATATCCAAAATTTTAACATCAACGTGCTTACACCCTGCAATCAAACAACGGATCTGTAATTGTAAGACGTCATCCGTAAGACAACTTCCTTACAGCTTTCTCCGCTCTGCGTCATTCTGTGCACTCACTTCACAAAATAACTCGCTAAAACCACGATAACATACACATCGTTGTGCCCGATTAGCCAACACTTCACCTAACGTCTCTAGCCACCGCCTCTGTGAGGGAGACGAACCCGACCTACAGTGACCAACCACCTGGTGAACGACTTCGTTTTTCTACGCCAGGTCATCTGTCCCCCTAGCACCTTACGTCAGTCAGCCGTAGTATCGGCAAACAATGCTCGGCGTGGCAGACGACTAACTGCCATCTTTAGTACGTGGTGTAGCCATGTAAACCTGTAAACGTAAAGATTGAACAAAAGAACGCCTGGCAATCATGTTGAAATATCCGCTTGTTAGCCTCTTCGTTGCTTACCCGTCTGTGCCATCCTATATGAGCGATCGAATGCAAATATTGATAGTCGAACTTTTGAAGACGGTTTCCATATTCCACCGTGAGTAACCAAATTTCGGAGCAGTAAAATGCCACAACCCCTGGGCTTCAGAAAGATTACTAATGAGTAGTTTGGCGGATTAAATGGCTTCGATAAGACCCAATTGTGAAAAATTAGGGCTTCGACTGGATTCGAACCGGCGGCAAAAACAGCATGCCCAAAAGCGGCAAGCGCTCTACCAGCTGAGCTACGAAGCCATACCGTGAGTTCGGAAGTTTCACATTTGGACTCGGTTACCTACCCGTCTCACTGTCTCATATGAAATTTACCAAATGATCCGTAGGATCGACTGCTCCGGCAGGATTTATCGATCAGTTCACATTGGTCTCCACAAGCACAACAAATGAGTTTAGACAGATGTCTCTTGGTCGCCAGACATGTTATAGATTGGCGAATATCGCTCTAGCCTTGGGAGTGCGAGCTTCTCTTCCATTCACCATACCTCTGTCTTCGCAAATACAATCACTAGTATGCAAACCGGTCAACAACTCATAAATCCAAATCTAGAGAGGGAGGCCGAGATCGTGTGATCATTTTACTGATATCTCCTTGCCACTGAACAGTCTCAGTCTGTTGGTGAATGCAAGCTGGATTTTTCGAGTATTCCCATCTAACTTCTGTTTGCAAACGCTAAACGTTCCACTTGTAGGTTTACATTTGTGCTCCCTAAATCAGCTCAGATTATCGCTCTCTTTATTAGTTGAGTGCACTGTCATCATCCCCTTCTTTCAGCGTGAGCACGGAGGTCAAACCAGTGACCAGCAAATACTATTTAGTATATTCAGTGTAAAACCACATTTCATATTGAATGCGATAACTGAGTTTGATTCAACTGTATCGACTTATCATTGCCAGGCTGAAAGTCACTTAGATCCAAGTAATTAAAATCGTGATGCTCCCCTCTGTCACTCGTTTTGTATTACCCTTTATCATCAGCTTCCGGTGACGATTTCGTCCACTGAGAAAAAAACTAGTCTACAGCAATAAGCGTATAACTTAACCAGGATGTGCACCTTGGATCTAGCATATCACTTGTTCATCGCAGGCGTATAGTGCTGCCACAGTATTTACCTGAACGAAAATGTGATTGCTGTCCAAATTTTATTTCGAAGGGTGATCACAATGTTCTTCATTTTTAATTTGTATCGGTTTATTTGTAATCTGTATTTTCCCCGTACTCTGTCAGGCTGGCGTTGAAGATGAAAAACTCTATTCGAGAGCTCAAGAAATTTTATTGAAACTTGGGAAGTATTTTCAAGCCCAGGTAAGTGGTTATCAAAACCTCGTGTGATAACGCGACTTCTCCATTATCAGGATGACTTTCTGGATTGTTTCGGTGATGTTGCAGTCACGGGCAAAATCGGCACCGACATTGCCGATGGAAAGTGTTCCTGGCTAGTTGTTGAATGTATTTTGCGTGCGTCAGAAGAAGAACGCAGAATCATTCAGGTACCTGTTTCATTACGTGTGTCGACGTGATTTGTCGAAAGCGTTGCCATATCTGCCTAATTTGTGTGTGAATTGTTGGTTCTATTTATTGTGAGGCGAATAACTTTTATTTGAGTTGAAGACTGACGGTTGGTTACTGCTACCTCATTCAGGGAGACCTTTTCGAAAGACGCACTGAAACTGAGCTTTACTGTTGTTAAAACCCTCTCACAACCAGGATTCGAGCCGCGCCCCATGTTTTTGACAGATAGTAATATTGATCACCCTGCCATTCACCTCACATTAGGAATAACCGAATTACCGGTGAGTAGTAGGGGAGTTTGATATTCATATAGATTGAACATCACCCACAATTGATCGCAGCTGTCGCATCCTCATCGACTTTCCAGTCGGCCCCTTTCGAACAGCAGAAGCAATAAACGACCGAATTATCATATGTGAACACTCAACCACTTTCGTTTGTGAGTAATGATCAGGTTGCCGGATCGTTTCGATAGGAGACACAGTTACTGTCTGTTAACTCCAATCGATGACCCCTCGACTAGGACTTCTCTCCAAGTTGAAATAACAGAAATCACTAACTTTTTGAGCGGTGTTTGGTTACTGATGAGTAGGAGGGGATAATACTTCGGTCGTGACTAATGTGAGGTCAATTGCGCAGTGGTAAACACGGTTGCCTCATGAAAAGCGTAGCCGGAGTTCTAGTCCCGACAGTGGCGAGGATATGCCGTACTGACGAGCTGCTCTAACGAGAGCGAAACTCGAGTCTATTGCTTCTGCTGTTCGAAAGGGGCTGACTGGAAAGTCTATGGGGATGCGACAGCTGCGATCAATTGTGGGTGATGTTTAACTTGAAACAACATTTTAAAATTGAAACGCGTTTGGAGTGGAGAATAATTAAATCGTAACATTTCATTGAATTTGAAGATGTTGTACGGTTTATGCTATGTCAGAATTCACTGCGTCCATATGGGTGCTCGTCACAACCCGTTGCATTTAGTCGATAAACTTCCAATCACCAGGCAATGAAATACCACTTGCTTATTGATTTACAAGCCTTACTGTTGTCAGCACAATGAAAAGATGTCAAACGGTCCCCTTTCATTGCCCAGAATATGCTTAAGTTTTCCGTTAGTCGTCAGTTCGGCTCATAGAGGAGGATACTAAGTGATCATTGCGTAGATGTCTTAGGTCGATATTAAACCAAAATCAAGTGCCATACGATGGCTGACACAATCTGTTTTGGTGATGGTTGTTATTGTACTGATTATGACAACAAAGACATATAGGCGAACATATGTTTTCGATAATTCATCTTCAGGCCGGTACAATTATATAAGGAGTTCATAGAGTTAGATCGAGATATCGATCAGACTTGTTACAGAGAAACTAGGTCACTGGTCAGTCGAATTGGCGATTACTTGATTGGTCGGTTACGTCACACGTGTCCATTGGTTTGACCGCGCAGGTTGGCCATCGATCCGGTGGACTTGTGGCCATGGTAGATGCAGCGCCTGAACAAACCGTTTTTGATGACAATACCGGGTCAAGCAGCCTGATTCCAATCGCCTCGGCAGTACAAAGTGTTCTACTTCGGATCCCTTTTGATGGGTTGCCTGGCACACGATATACCACTTTGAAGGCTTGATCAGTGTTCATCTGGTGTCCGCTTTCAACCAGATGTGCGAGAATAGCACTGTTGACCGATCGTGATTCCCCGTGCCCCAGCCACCGTGGATGGTGTTCTCGGATTCGTTTCGAAAGTTGTCCTGACGTTCGACCAATATAACCTGCTCCACAGGAACAAGTGAATGAGTAGATACACATTGATGAGGTCTGAACTGTCAGTCTATCTTTGTTATAAAACCTGAGAATTGGGGATGTGGAGAATTGAATACAGAGTTCAGCTGTAGCATAGGTCCTGCTAATTGTCTGGCTGAACCTATTTGTCAGCCATTCTGCGGCACTGTCACCTTTGAACGGTAATCAGATAAACACAGGTTTCTTTCTTACGTCATGCACTTCAGGTTTAGGTGATATTCTGAGCATATTCCTGGTGATAAATCGTTCCGAGTAGCCGTTATCATGAAGCACATTCCTTATGAATTCGATTTCAATTTCTAACGTATCCGGTGAACAAATTTTGTATGCTCTGTCAGTCAGGCAGCACACTAGATTTCTCTTCTGTTTTAGGAGTACAAAACTGTGAAAGTTTGTGTACTGACCTGTCCGCGTATTCTTTCGGTGGATTCTGCGTTGAACAGTACCGTCGTCGATGTAAACGAACATCTAAGAAAGATATCTAGTTTTCAGTCTCTTCCTCAAGTGTAAACTTAACTGACTGATGGGCGCGATTGAATAGGTCGAATACTGTGTGCACATTAGTATCCGAACTGGCTACAGTAAATATGTCGTCTACATATCGGTGGTATTGACTGAACTGGCTGATAGTGAATTGAAGCGTAATGCGTTCAAGTTTTCCCATGAATATATCGGCCAGGAGAGGTCCGAGCGGAGTTCCCATTGCTACGCCATCCGTCTGCCGACACAGCACACCGTTGAAAAGCAGTTGTACATCAGATGTGCAACGGAGCAGAAGCTCTTTCAGTTTTAGTGGTGATAAACCAATATCGATTCCGGTCTCAGACACGTAGTCACAGATAAAATTGACGGTTTCTAGCAGCGGTACGTTTGTGAATAAAGACACTACGTCTAACGAGCATGATTTCTGTGAATTCATGTTAACGTTCTGTATGCATTCGACAAATTCAAACGTATCGCGTAGGCTGAGCGGGGCAATCGCTTTTCGGACGGGTTCAAGCAGTTTCACTAGCCACTTTGCCGTTGAGTGGTAAGGCGAATTCGTCATATCAAGTATTGGGCGAACCGGTACACCAGGTTTGTGGACTTTTGGCAGTCCGTAGAGACGGGGTATAGTAGAACTCTGTGGTCGTAGTTGCTCATAAGTCGTGGGGGTTATCAGCTTTTCCTCTTTTAATGACGTAAGTCTGATCGATATCTCGATCTAAATCTATTAACTCCTTATATAATTGTACCGGCCCGAAGATGAATTATCGAAAACATATGTTCGCCTATATGTCTTTGTTCTCATTATGGTAATGGGTATATTTGAAACGATTGTACTGATTGTTCACATACTCCGGCACTTGGGTTACGTAGGCATGTGCACGTTGATTCTTGTCTGCAACTGGTGGTTGGTTCCGGCATTAGAAGAGACTGTACACCCCCATTGATACTGGTAAATAAAGCGTGGTTCGATGGGCAGTGGCAACGGAGCTGTTTGAATGCAAAAATGTTTGTAACGGACAACTGATTGAGTGACAGTGAAAACAAGTTTCATGACAGTTTGAAGCCGGTTTTGTATTAGTATGCCTATTCTCGACGACCTGTTTAGCAACGTGCGGACAGGTTGCCTTCAGAACGAAATTGAAAACTCATATGCTGGTCTTGGTATGTTAACTTGTGGCAGGCTGAAAACCCTTTTGAACACCGCTGGTTGATAAGCCCAAGAGGGGAAAACGCTGTGCGTGTTCGTGGCCCGGCATTCGTGCGAAAGTCCGGATGGAATAAATTTGGCGTATGGACTTCTGCAATTTGCTCCATAATCCCTCCAACACAGATTATATAGTCAACAGGAAGTTCGTACAGCTTCAAGTCACTGAAACCAGGAGAATGGTCTGTTCACGTTTGACTTTGAATACATCAGCGAAAACGCGAACAAGTGGAGTCCCAAAGCCCAGCGGTCCATTTGTTGAAAGCAACGTGAAATAAACCACACTTTCAAGTGGCACTTCAAATGTTTTGAAGAGATCCAACTGTAAAATACCTGAGAATAAGCAAGACTCATATCAGCCATGAGAGAAGCATGTCTAAATGCGGTAAGCGTTCTGTCAGCAGAGAGGTAAAAACGCTCTGAGAGTCCGGCAATTTCACATTTAGACTTAATTCTGCCTTCTCGAGCACACAACCACACTCTGTATCCGATAGATTACACCAATGTTCCTTGGTATTGATAGCCCGGACAGGATTTATCAAGCGGTTCACTCTAGGATTCATCAACGTCAATTTTCAATTTTGCGGTACTAACAAGTGATATGAAATTTTTCAAATTGGAAGATAACAGTATTGTGACCCCTCCGATTCAGACAGTGTTCATAATATTGGTGATTTAATCAGAAGATTTTCATCTATTTGGAGTTAAAAGACAGTAACTGTGTTTTCTATCGAGACGATCGGGCAACCTGATCATTACTCACAAACGAAAGTGGTTGAGTGTTCACATATGTGAGGTGAATAGCGCAGTGGTATGTACGGTTGCCTCATGAACAGCGTGGCCGGAGTTGTAGTCCCGGCAATGGCGATGATATGCACTACTGACGAGTTGCTCTAACGAGAGCGAAACTCGAGTTTATTGCTTCTGCTGTTCGAAAGGGGCCGACTGGGAAGTCTATGGGAATGCGATAGCTGCGACCAATTGTGGGTGATGTTCAGTCTATACGATTACCGAATTATTGCGTCAAAATGCGGGTAACTCGGATATTTCGACTGCAGTAGGAAGCCCTTATCGCAGGTTATCAGTCGGAATTAACAGACAGTAGCTGTCCCTTCGCGAGACGATTAGGCAGTCTATACGTCACCCACGTGGTAATGTGTCTGTGCGTTTAGTTTTAGTAATTCAGCAATTAATTAATTAATTGTATTAATTCAGTAATTAATTAAGTAAGCCTTGCTTTCACTTACTGCTCGGTTGTTTGTTTGCAAGGTGTAGACCCCTTGATGTGGTACGTTCGAATGTAGACGTAGCTATTTTTTAGTGGTTAGATCCACTTCCCTTTCCCTTTTTTTCTTC
>JTDE01003629.1:23722-33828 GCA_014338405.1 Paragonimus skrjabini miyazakii
AGTCAATGGCGTACCTGTATCCATACCATTTTCGCTTCTTCCTCTTAGTCTTCTCTCAATAATTTTCAACCTTCTTAGTAACGTTTTCTTCTAAGATATTCCACGTCACTGTTGAGGTGAGCGGCGGCCCGAGCCACAGTACCTTTTGATCAGGCTTATGGCTGTTATGATGATAATGAGCGGATTGCCTGCAACAACGAACTTAGGAGCCGGAATTTCTCAGCTTTGAAGCAGCACTTTGATCTTTGAAGGTGCAAAGCGCACTCCATACAAACTAGCTCGGTCACTCGCTTTGTTCAGCATGGTCTTCACGTCTTCGACTGAGAGACTAAGCAGGGTAGTGGTAATCGCATATTTCGGGTCGATAAACTAGGTACCTGGAAGAAGCTTATCACCAAACTCATTGGACTCCTCAGGCACACCTTCTAGAATGTCGTCTATGACGAAATTGAACAGGATGGACGATCAGACACTCCCGATGAACATCAGAGGCAGTTATCCATAAACCCTCACCCTGATTATAGGGTAGGTATACAGTGATCTCAACAGATACAGGTACTTTCCTGGAGTCCCCTTGCCAAAAAGGCATTTCCAAAGGACGTTAGGAGCAGCTAGATCGGAGGCGACCTTTAGGTCAAAATACGACCGTCGGCTGCCCGTAAGAGTACCGATGATCCAAGGTCCGTCGTAGGGTAAAAATATGGCCAGTGCACCTTGAGCCAGTTCGGACTGTTGTCTGTTTTTCATGCAGCTTACTCTCACTGGGCTGACTTACTATAACTAGGATGCAACGGACGGTAGACGGATCTCTGTAACTGCCACAATCTTTGAGACTCCTTGTTTGAACCGCCAATTATTGTTGATAAGCAACAGTCAGAGGTATTTCTTCAGTTTACCAAACAGTCCGCGGGACTTCTGTGAGCTATGATGTAATCCTTTCCCTACCATCCTTGAAAATAGGAGGAAAAAAATCTGGCCCAGGGCCACTTCTGCTTCCGATGGAGGACCGGCTGGAATGCAGTAATTGACCATTCGGATCCCGCCATCTATGTGGTCTAGTTGATGTCAGCTGAGCTGTTCCGCAAGATGTTCAGCCGCCAGTCAACTCGGTGCGACTGACTGGTGATAATTGACCCATATTTTTAAAATTTGGTCTCATTTACACCGGTTCGACGGTCAGCACAATTGAAAATCAAGGACAGTGGCTTTTTGCCATTCCGAGGTAAAACGGCTCACCCCATCTCTTTCGAATATTCGATCAATTGGTGCTCCTGGTCTTTGTGCAAGCTTCGGATCTGGTCACGTTTAAGGTCCTGACGACTGTCAGTCCAAGTTAAGTCGAGCGACGCTTTTACGTCTGCTTCATCGACTTGACGGGAATCCAGTTCTGTCGCAACTGCACAGCTCCTTCGGAACACACCTCCTCACAACAAACTTTCATAGCTGCTGAGATTTATTCCAAGTGTTCATTTGTATCATTCACCTGCCTCACATTAGACAATTTATCGAGGAGTGCTCCTTGGTAAACATTCCTTATAATCTCTTCGCTCGAATTGCATTTGCGGATGTGACCTCCTGGTCGATGACGAAACAAAACGGGTACGCACAAGATGGCTGCTCTCTAATAGAATGGCGTCACCCGTAGCTGTTTGCTGTGCGATCGACTCGTGCCCATAGCTGAGATGCACGAAGCAATCTTCGGGTGACAATGCCTCTTCTTTTGTTGAAGTGCGATGCTCGAATTATAGAAACCGTGCGATGCGCACAGTTGCAGCGGTCTTTCACCATTGTCAATGCGTTCCGTCTGGATACCAAACGCACCGCCCAGTCGCTTCTCTTCTGGAAAGATACGACCAAGTTGGACCTGCAAATCCCCTGCTGTTTTGATTATGTCAGTGTTTAGTCTACTTTAAAAAGTCGATGAGGGTGTCGTAGAACGCATTTTTGGTAGCATCCGAGCAACCATCCATTGCGGTGTACGCCGATGTAATGTATATACAACGCTCTTATGATTTGCGTCATCAGGTTCCAACTGATACACCGAGCTTGACTGCGGACGTGCAAATGTTCCCTGGAATCCAGTCGCGCAAATATTGGTTTGTGTTGAAACTCAGTGCGATTCTTACTCCAGCTTAACCATGAAGTTCAAATTGGGTGTCGCCAGAGATGTTGAGAGAGAATTGCGTGGACGAACAGTTATTTATGGATGAGCTCAAGTGATTACCTGTGCTAGATTCCCGTCTCCGACACATAACACACGTCGGGCTCCAGACTTGAAAGTGTACTTGCCAACCGGCTTGATAACCAACCTGTCAGATACTGTGGAGATTGAGGGTACCACTATCTTGGTTACGCCATTTATTGTACTGTGCTATCCTCCGTTTTCTTCTCTCTCGTCACACTAGCATAACAACCTGAGGCCACAGTTCTGTAACTCTAATTTCTTGTTTACTGGGCCGTTTGACTCGTCTTATTAGAGGCCCAGTAGCATTGAAACCGTCTTGCCTTGTAGTGAAATTAACTCCACACAAAAAATATTTGCTATCCATCATGTCCTATTCCAGGTGTTATTTTTGACTGTCCGTTGAGCTGCCTCGAGTTATAGGTCGCGGTTTCAGGCATTTCGGAGTGCGTGATTCACATCGTTTTTCTCCGTTCGTACTTTTAAAATCGTTGGAGAATTTGTCTTGTGATTGGTAGTGTAGTTGGACGTTCGGCCTCCAAATGGTCATTTTAACCAATCCCTCAACTTCCCATAGGGATACTAGTTCCTATCTTCTGAAGAGAATTCCCCCTCAAATGTGGGATGCTTCGATCACTTTATTCGTTGTACTTCTGGTTTCAGATAATCCTCTCTGATAGTTTGTAAACTAACTAAATTTTCATTATCCTATCGTTTACGCATTCACTGTGTACTCTTGTTTTTATAATAGTCACCACCAGCTGTTCATGAGTTTGACACTGTCGTAATCTCTAACCTAGTTCTATCCGTCAGTGTTTTTTGTCCTGATCTACTTACGTATCGACCTGTAAGTAGAAGGCGTTGTGGGTCAAAACGAAGGACTTCGTTCAGAGGTTTGTTTCTGCTTGTGATCATTGTGACCACCGCCTAGCCTCGTCCTGACGAAATCGGTCAATGCAACTCTAGGACCTAACTGCGACTTGTTTGTCTGCGTGGTCATTGTGTCAATACACGTTAGGCACGAAATCGTTGGGAATTGTTTTTAAATTTCATCCGAAGTAATCAGAAAGCTTTTTTCCGGATGTTCCAATCACTTCGCACATATTCTCAAATCTAGTTTTGTGTGTGGATTATTCACGACGAAGCCAGACTAAGATCGGTTGTTGTATCAGCGGTCATGTTCCAACCGAATTAGTTTCGACCTCATCTTAACTTGCATGAACGTCTCGTTAGTTTATATGTTATGCCTGACGGGAACGCACGAACTGACTCACTTAGCTGTGAATATACCTCATGGTGTTTTTGTTTGAACTCCTTAGGCAGATACAACGTTCTAAAATATACCTTTCTGTCATTCACGCCTGTTGTCTTTCGCTTGATCATAAATATTTTTATTTGTTCACTGCCTCGCTGATCATCTTGAACGCTTAGAAATGTTATGGTCGATCTGATGAAGCCTCACAATCCGCTGTTCGAATGTTGTACGAGAAACTTCGGTTGCCGGAGGAATTTCAAACATACGAAGCTCGTGCGCAGGAAGAAATCATACAGGCTATTGAAACCTGGGACGTTCCGGACACGTCCGACTCTTGGACTCCTCGTCATTTGTTTCGTTTGCTCACTGATATGTTGTTCCAGCGTTCCGGATGACAGTCATTCAATACAATCCGGCGTGTAATTTTTGCAATTGTTGTACCTTTCCACCATGTTCCAATTTTGATCTTTTCTCAAAGATGTCACCTGTAGGTTCTTAACATAAAATTTTGGGATGAATTTGATTGTATTTTTCTTTTTGAGTTTCTCTGCATGCAGTACAAGATGGCATATATCTGTTTGCGTCCTTCCAAAGAATGTTCACCACTTGCACTGTGCATTATTTCCGATGCTTCGTGTTTCTACCTAATTTACTAACCAATTTTTCATTGTAGAGGCGTTGCTACTCGAGTTTAAACGGTATGCTCACATTACTTGTAATCTGAATCCTTCTGATTCTTTTGTGGTACAAGTGTGGCTTTGATTTTGAGCCATGCTTGTATCAGCGGCATCTGTTTAAGCCCGGATATTCAGTATTTCGTTTCCATGCACACTACAGACCGCTGTCCTTCACTCATCTGTGATAAACAAAATCGTATATTTTGTTCAGTTACTTATTAGTAGTGTGAAGGTTGCCATAACGAGCTGTCCAGTGCGCATGTTTTGTTGGTGTCCATTTAGGATTTGTTGGGATTGAATAGTTTTGAAATGAATTTAAAAAGAATTGGATACGAGTTATTTCACTTGCCCAAATTCGTTCCAATAACCGTTCGTAGACTTACTCCTTAGAATACATTAGAGAGTCGCATGCAAAATGGATGGTGACCAGATCTCAGAAAGTCATTCATTCATTCATACGGAAACTGCAAGCGCAACACCCCTTTATCAGGTGGGACGTATGATTCCGTTAACGTTATAGTCGTCATCAGAGATGTAGTAACGGAGTATCTCGAATAACCTTTTCCCAGAAAGGCTGTGATGATATTGTGTTACTAGGTGGTGCGCTTCATCTATTCGAGAGAGAACTACGTGTTAAAATAACTAGCTGTTTAAAACAATTATTAAAAAATATGTAGCAATCTGATAATGGGACCAAATAGGAGTACAAATCAGCAAGAGCAGCAGTATGAGACTTTGTGGATTTCATGATCACAATTGGTCTGGTATTACTTCAGAGACGTTCCGTGCCTGCTAGAATTTTCGTACCAGATCTAGCATGAACGAACAAGAAGACAGTTGTGTAGTGTTGTGTCAAAGAGTGGCAACTCTTCGAAGGAATATCTTGACCTAATGTTCTAAACCCCGACCAATTGTGCACAACCCACGAGTTACGATACGGCAAGACAGGGCAACAGCGCATGTATTCACCCGAACCTTCAACCCAACCAGAGCAGCGAAAATTCAGCTATGTTTATATAAAATTGTGACCTTGAGTGCCGCATAAAGGCGGAAGCAATTATTCAAATTAGTATTAACTCCGTATCTCATGGATGACATGATGCGTCAAATCTGGCTCTGGGTTCCTGTTCTTATAGTTAAGTTTAATCTACAGGAACATATACACCGACGAACCATCCCCCTGATTTGCTTCCAAGTTGTTTCACACTGGTACATTAAAAATATGATCGAGCATGGCATTAAGTGCGTGCTTTTCTAGAAAAAGACATAATCATCAAGATTGTGCGTCTCCTTAATTGTGTGGTACAATGGAACTGCAAATTGAACAAGGTTGGGGGCGTTCAGTGCGATAATTCTGCACTCGGATGAATGTAACCTGGCTCAACTCATGTTGCAAGTCATCTGCGGAAAACAGTATGATAAAGAAAACCTCCACGTAAGTCACGAAGCGTACGGAGGCAGTTTTTAGCGGAATGACTCAAAATATTAATCGGATCGTTAACAAGTGACTTGAATCTAGCTGAACGCTGGATTGACAGTTGTCGAGTGGAGCGTAGCCTCAGAGCAGATTGTCCGTTGGACGCATGGTAGATTGTAGCGTCTGGTCGCAAGCACGTCAGCAAGAAGCTACCTTGAACTAACAATAACCATCGCCAATTTTGCTTTTGTGTTGTGTTATGGATGGTGTCATTTGTCACCTCTTAGTCTTGACATATATACCAGGTTTCTTATTTGGATTGTGATAGCGCACGTCGCCTGAGTGTTTCTCGCCGTTTAAAAGTCATACTCTATGAGTTAACAAATTTCACTAAATTATCCTGGGCTCATAAACGACAGGAAATATTGCAGATGTTTGCCAGTCCTTGTTACTCTTTTTGCACCTATTGTGTTAGAGACGCGATTATTCTAACACTCAGTTGCATATCTCGATATGGTGTTGAGATATGGCCGAAGCCCACAGCAGATGGATTGCGGACAGCACGAGCGGCCTAACGAATCATCACTCATCTGAGTCAGGCCAACGAGGGAGATACAGCTGGCAAAAAACTCATGACAGAAAGCGTCGGCCAAACGCACGGAATCAGGCGGAAGTGCACGCAGCGTCTAAATGGAAATCTCGCTGCGTCGTAGACGAGAGTTCCGGTTCATAAACGCGCGCGTGGCGTGGGAACCTGCGAATTAGACAATAGTGATCTTGTTATATTGAGTTACTTCTCGCTACACTATGTGAATACCAATGTAAACATTCGGATTTGACATGTGAATCTGATCGTTTTCACCTGAGGTTTTGATGACGCACTGTGCTACACGTACCTTGGTAGACGAGCGGTCGTTTAACTAATCAAGAATGGTCGCATGTACACATAATAGACGTAGACATGGTCTACTGGCATTTCGTTTTGTATGTATCATATATAGAATGGTAAATTATTTCGGTTAGTTTAAAAACTCGGTTGTAAAATCGAATGTTTAAAACAATTCGTTCCCTTTATGGACTTGAATAAGGCAATGAGAAGAGTAACATTTCATACATTCTGACCACATATGGACATGTAATTAATTTTAAACCTTAAGATGCTGACTACTAGGACAGCCGCAACGTCGGAACAGATTGTTTTTGAACACACAGGGGGATTATGATATCTGATAGCCAAAGCCTCAGTAAGCTGGAGGATGTTTCCGGTGACTTCGAAAATTCACAGAGAATGCATCACAAACCTTGAGTCTGCGTCCTGTTTGGATTAGGTGTTTTGCTATTGATGACACTAAGTGCCGTCCGTCGGCATCTATGCAAACGCCTGGCGTTTCTAGTTGTTTCCAGCCACTTGGGAACATGTTCCTCCATACGAGAATCTAACTGTCGGTTTGCCCTTCCTGCGTAGCTCATACTGCAACTACATGAATATTTGTATAAACAATGGGATGTGACAGACGTAGACTGTTTGTTCGTAGCCGAGGAAACTGGTAAGGCTCTGGTTTGCTGTAACGTACACAGTTTTGTAGCATCATACGATCCGGATACAGCAGCTGTTAGACGTCTTTTGATCATCGTTGACCAGTCGTCACTTAGACACGACTGCCTTGTTAACCAGCATCCCCACATGTTTGCTTTTCATTTTGGTGCCTGTTTGTCTAATCCCTTAAACCATTAGAGACTTCCACTCTATGGAACCTTATCCGTAGGTTTAAAATTAACTACATGCCATGCGTGATCAGAATGTGCGAAATGTTACTCCGACAAACATCACGTGATTTACGTCCTCTAATTGCCTTATTCAAACTGAATGTTGCCTGAGCATCTTTCCGCGGCCAGATGGATAGGTATGTCTCCGGTATTGCGTTTTGACAACCTTTCTGCGCTCCTGTTGTTTATATAAAATCACGCCTTTATACACAAAGTAGTTGTCATTATCGTGTTTGGACCGGAGTTCAATTCCTGATGAGAGCAAGGTTTTGTACCACTGGTGAGTTCTACTAGGGGAGAACCTTTGGTCTACCGTTCCCTTTTGAAAGTAGCTGGTGTAGTGATCTGTTGGCGTGCGAAATATGCAACCAGGTGAGAAGGATGTTCAATTTATACCAACCAACTCCCCGTCTACTTTAGAAACAGTCTTTGGAGCATAACAGGGCGACTTCTCGCATATATATGAAGAATTTAACGGTAAGTTGTTTCCGATTTAGTTGGTGGAAATTTATCATCACTCACAGTTGATCGCAGCTTTTGCATTCACGTGAATTTCTACCCGGCCTCTTTTGAAAAGAAACACTAAACTCGAGTTTCATCCTTGTTAGTGTTTGTCATTGATGCATATATTCGCCGCTGCTTGGGTTTGACTTTCGACCACACTCTCGTGAAACAGGCGCGTTGACTATTTCTTCCGCGCTAGGCGAAACTCGGGACAATCAGGAAATCTGAGTATCACTCGTGGACGGGTTTTTCGCATTATTCTTTGGTTGCTGTGCGTTTTTTGGTTTAGACATTTAGTGTCCGTCAGCAACCGTCACCGTTCTTTTGTGTTTCACCTTCGCGTCACTGTCAATAATTCATAGGAATGCGTTAATGTACTTACATGTATCATTAATTTTCATTTTATCAAGGGCATCCAATATTCACTCCTTTATTCCATACGATATTCTCCAACCTTTCGGAAAATTGGCGTCTCTACTTTCATAGTTTTCGTATCTGAATGTTTGACAATAAACTTTCAAAGCTCGCGTTTAATGTTGGATATTATTGAGATTGTTGACCGGCTCATAAACTTATTGAGCAGTGACAGGACGTTGTGCTTTGAGCTTGGCAAACTAATGATGCGGCCAACTGAAAAAGTCTGAGTATCATCAATTTCAAAGTCGCATTTCTTATAATTTAACGTACTCTGTCTCTTTCTTTAGTTACAATTTCAAAAACTTTTTTTTTTACATATACCTGATGGAAATCAGGGATAGTAGCATGCATGGTCATTTATTCAGTTGTTATATTAGACATCGATCCAAACTTATCGCCACCCTATTTTGTTATTTAACTTATTGCTCACTATGAATTCTTAGGAGCATTCTATTTTTTTGTTTGATCGGCTGTTGCTATTTATAATCGTTTTGCTATTGCTTGCTTGAGATGGTTGAAAACCATCCTCCGGTAAGGTGAATCAATTTATCAACTTATTGTACTCCGCCTTTCGTGTATGCCTGTCACAATAATGGCAATAAAACGTAGACCAATACAAGTCTATAAGGGTGCGGTAGAGTTAGAGTATGATATCAGTCGAAGTTATTACAAGAAAACTATGTCACCAATAAATCAGCTGGTGACGGCTGGGCTGGCTGGTCACACTGCGCTGATCGGTTAGCTGAACCGCGTAGGTCGGCCGTCGGTCCGGTCGACTTGGAGCCAGAATGGATGTCACTCTTAAACAAATACCAGTCGATGGCACTACATAGGTCTGCTTCCGATAGCTACAGCATTGCGCGCCGTGATGGGTTAACTGGCGGTCGACCAGTCGAGAAGTTTGACTATTATTCCCTTGCCTCTCACTTGACCAGATGAGTGGGGAAAGCATTGTGGATCCATCATGTTTCGCTATACCCACATAGGCCGTGTTCTCGGATTCGTTTTGAAAGCTATTCTGACAATATCATCTGTTATGCATGCATAGGGGAAAAGTGGATACGCATAAATGAGGTCTGAATTGATAGCTTTTGTTACTCAGACAGATAAAAGGGGGTTGTGATAGACTGGATTCGGAGCTCGGTTGTGGCGTAGGTCCTGCTGATTGCGCGGTGGGGTTTTTCAACCTCTCTACTGTACTGCTACCCTTAAACGACACTCGAATAAACGAGAGTTCATGTGGCGTTCTGTTACTTTTTATGGTAATAAATCATTCCGGGTAATCTTTACCAGGAGGAATGTTGTTGTCGGTGAAATCTCCAATTATCCGAAAGTATCGTTTTGCTTGCCATGCAAAATGCCCAAGACATTACAGTTTTAAGTAACCTTCGCATTTGGCAAAATCATGTGCTTCTCCGCCTTTCACGATTCAAATGTCTGATGTGCGTCTGTGGTCTCCACTTTCCGATAAACACAGACATCTGTACTCGCTTGCTGAACAAGGTCGAGCAAGGTCCCGCGACGACGTTTCAGATGTTCACCACTGAGTGCCATCGCCTAATCAACCTCAAAGACGATGCCGCACTGGTGCCGTACACGCAGTACATTCCGACTCATTCACATACGGTTCGGACAATAGTATGCGAACCCAGAATCTCTCACGGCATCCCAATCTCTGCGCTCATACGCCAAGTAGTCACCTCTGTCCTCGTGCAGGCATTGCGGCACCTGGCCTTTTCATCGTGACTGTCCTCTCATATCGCACAGTTCTCGTTGTTGTCAACTTGGGCAGAAGGACAACTTCTGTCAATCCCGGCACGTTGACAGTGGGTGCTCTACCTCAGAGTCACAGTACAACCCCAAGTTCAAATCGAGGTTCTGATCCAA
>JTDE01003629.1:33928-48316 GCA_014338405.1 Paragonimus skrjabini miyazakii
AGCTTCCCAGTTTGATTGTAGTTGGACACTACGCCCGATATTACAGTCATTTCGGGGAATCTCTGGAGAACGCTTGGTCAACCCCTCAATTCGACGTTTATTAACGGTTTCTACTACGTCTCTGACTCAAATCTCAAGTTACTCGCGCTGGATTAGCTTGAACAACTTGACCTGGATGATTCTCCAATTCGAGCAGTCTGCAACTATATACGGTCCCTTGCCGCACCACGCGATGTGACAACTGAAATCGTCCAACGGTTCGGGCCAGTGTTTCAGGAAGATCTAGGGCTCTACTCTCGGACCTAAGCAATCCCGAATCTATCTCCAGGAGTTCAACCCATCTTCCTTTCGAAAATACCGGTACCGTATGCGGCTTCGGCACTTGTGGACACAGAGCCCAAACGCTTTGAGAAACAGGGCTTCCTCATTCCTGTGTCGTATTCTGTTTGGGCCGCTCCAGTTGTCCTGGTCAAGAAGGCCAATGGTCCGATTCGCATCTTTGTCGATTTATCAACTAGGCTCAATCCTACTTAAAAATTGAACGGCTATCCACTCCCGGTACCAAGCAATCTCTACACAACCCTCAATGGCGGAAGATGTTTCGCTAAACTTGATCTTGCTGACGCTTATCTGCAAATCGAGGTCGCATCAGAGTCTCGTGACGTGGTCGGTATCAACACCCACCGCAGGATATTTCAATCTACCAGACTGCCTGGTTCCTACGATTTTCCAGCAGGTGATGGATACACTTTTCACTCGTTTCTTCGAAGCAGCTGCGTACTTGGACGACATTCTGATTGTTGAACGCGACTCGGACGAGTTGCAAAATCGAATTTATGCTGTCCTGGAGCGTATCCAGAAATACGATTTTCGTTTGCGACCGTACAAATACCAGTTCTTTCTTCAATCCATCAACTTCCTGGGGTTCATTTTCGATGCAGCCAGCCATCATCCCGACCCTGACAACATCCGGGCTATTCAACAGATGCCGCCACCCAAGGATGTCTCTTCACTTCGTTTCTTCCTTGGTTTGATCAGCCACTACGGGGCATTTCTATCCTCGTTGCATAACATCCGGACCTCGCCAAACCGTTTATCAGAGAACACGCATCTTGGCACTGGTCTACCAACTGTGAAGTCGTATTCGTTCGGCTGAAATCGATGCTCAGCTCCAACCTGCTCCTGATCCACGAAAACCCCAAGCTGCCAATCGTCATGACAGCCGATGCTTCTAACTATGGTGTTAGCGTCGTCCATATGTTTCCTGACGGATCTGAAAAGAACCATTATGCATTTCTCTAAAACACTTACAGTTGCTGACAGGAACTGCGGTTGAATAGAAAAAGAGGCTCTGGCATTAATGTTCGCAGTGAAATAGTTCCACAAGCTGATTTATGGTCCGCCTTTTAGCTTACTTACAGACCACAAGCCACTGTTGTCAATCTTTGGTTCAAAGAAGTGCATACGGGTGCATTCCGCCAACCGGCTTCAACTTTGGGTTACCATCTTGCTAGGCTATGACTTTAGGATCTAGCACCGAAAGACAGGATTTTGGACAAATCGATGTTTTATCCTGTCCCATCAGCAACTGTCGATCGGTCGAAGAAGACGCGGTGATCGCCACGGTGTCTATTGAGTCAGACACTGTCCGTCAGTTATCTGATATTGTCCGCGCCCTCCTGGTCATTGCGGCTGACATTAGGCGGGCTACACGGGAAGATCAAGTTCTCCTGCAAACTGTCCAAGACCATTGACCTAACATGACTCTTACAGTAGATATATACTACCGTGAGTCTCTTTTCTTGGTTGGAGACTGCCTGGTGTTTGCAGATCGTGTCGTGGTTCCAGTCAGTCTTTGTTCGTGGGTTCTTCACTAGTTCCACGCGGGCCATCCGGGCACCAGCCGAACAGGGGCGATCGACCGCAGTTATGCTTACTGGTCTGGTATGGACTGTCACATTGAGGAAGTGGTTAGATATTGTTCCAGTTGCCAGCAGGCTGTTCGAAACCCAACCCGCCAAATGCTGACTCCGTGACCTCAACCGGAGTGCTCAAGGTCGAAGGTTCACGTCGATTTTCCCGGCCCAGTGAACGGAATATCTTATCTCGTCTCGGTTGACGCATTTTCCAAATAGCCTGTGATCGTACCACTGATTTCACCAGCGGCGACTACCACTATCGACACTCTTCAACGTCTGTTCAATCAACATAACCTCCCCTAAACCTTTGTGTCTGACAGTGGTACTCAGTTCACATCTGGTGAGTTGGGAGAATTCTGCCGGCGCAACGCCATCGAACACGTTCGGTCCCCTCCATATCATTTACAATCCAACGAGCAGGCAAAACGCTTCGTCATATTTCGTCATACTCAAACGTACTCTCCTCAAATCGCGTGGAAAGGGGGCATCTGAAGAAATCTTACATCAGTTCCTACTTGTCCACCGGACGACTCCTAACAAGTTGCTGAGCAGTAACCAATCTTCTACCGGAGCCCTTGTGGGTCGTAAACTGCGAACCATGCTGACCGCCGTGATACCGATGAGGCCGTCAGAACGGGGGCAATTTTCTTCAGACTGACATGCCTCGCTGATAGTCACACCACCTGTCTACGCTCGCAATTATCGGTCCGGTTAATGGGCAGAAGGTGCGATAACGAGACGCTGGGGCAAGGTGCTTCATGAGATTTCCGTTGCGGGGACACGGGTCCGCCATCGCAATCATCTCCTGCCACACCATGATGTCAATGGAGAAATCCGTGACGACCAGGGAACTATACCGGTTTGCTTACTCCTGGGCCCATCCGAAATTTTCGAAGCGTCAACCTTATCTCTGTCGGCCGCCAAGATAAGTCATCCTCGCAGACGTTAATGCCATCGACAATGCCGACCACGGACTGTTATCCGGGTTGACCCGAAGAGGACCAGCTATTACCATTCTTCGTAAGGGAGGTGTCGAGGAAGTCTTTAATTCTCTGAAAATATCGTTTTGTTTGCATCGCAAAAAGCCAAGCACATTACTGTTTTAAGTAACCTTCACGACTGGCATGCTCGTGTTCTTCTCCGCTCTTCACGAGTGTTCTCAGCCTTCGTTGACATTTTTTTGCATCCTGCCCACTCGCTCTTCTTTTAATTAGGGCATAGTTGTACCGTCTGGACTTTTGTTTGGTCTATTTTTGACCTCGTTTTCTATTGATTACAAACCCTATAAATGTGAACCCGTTTGTGACCATGTTGTCTTCGTACTAAGCAACGTAAAGAAGCCCCGTATGAAGGACAGTCTTCTACTTGTCTTCATGCGTTAGCCTCAGGTGGTTGAGTTGGCTGGGAAGTTCCGAGTTAATCTTGTATACTGTTTCGTCCGTTGTTCATTGCCGTTATTTGCCGTATAGTTTTCCGTCGTTCCGTTATCCGCCGTGTCGTTAGCCGTTGTTTTACTTGTTATTGTCAACCTACGCACACATAGGCCATAGATCCAGTTACAACAGTTATCTGCCAACTTATACTAGTTGTGTGGCATATCTTGTGAATAACTCTTGTGCTCTGTCATGCACGAGATTCATCTTCCGTTCTAAGTGCATAAAAATGTGAACATTCATGTATTGACGTATTTAGGTATTTTCTCTTTAAACTACTCGTCGACCTAACTGCGTAATCCACTATCAGCCGGCTTGGTCCTTATCACCTATAGGTAGAGGACATCATCATCACTACCTGTGTTACCAATCTGTACAGTGTGCTCGGGACGCTCAGTCATGCTCACCGGTCTGTTGGGTTCACTTCCTAGTATGGGGTCGAAAACTAAGTCTACCTAAATGTTCATTTACATATATGATGCACGGTTCCATCTATCTTTTAGATGATATCTCTAGTTAGATCTGATTCCAGTCTGTTTCTATTTTAAACATAAGTGGCAAACTAGTAGAATTAATTCTATGATTTACAACTGTATGAGCCAATTGTTGGGTCATGTTGTGACCTCATTATCACCACCACCTCCGATTCACGTCTATCCACTCACCATTTCAACATACTTTATCGGTCGGAATTGGATTTTGTCAGGTCATCTGTGTAATTGTTTTCGCATATACGTGTGTTCAGATTAGATCACTGTACTCCCGGCTGATAGCACATGTTGAGGGTATCGCCAATATTTCACCTAATAGCTAGGTTCTCTAGTGGATTAAATCTATTGTTAGTAAGTATTTTCGAACGGCCAACGTTATATGCACTAATGAATAAGTGTAATATTCGGAATAAAAGACTTCGGCGTGGACTTTAAATTATATCGTACGTAATAGAGAGGAGACGGCAATCGGACGGTGGTATGCGGCTGCCTTTGATGATATGGAGACTAACCTTTTTCATCGGTTGACAGAAGCACGTGGGATATCACTGACTGTCAAACTGTGAACAACGAACGTAATGTGTAGAGCTAAGTTCATTTGTTTGTGGTGATTCGGCTACTACTTGAACCCAGCTTTCATATACCGTGTTGGGAATTGGCCGTGCTGTGGCTTGGTTTGTTGATGAATCAATTCAGTCTTTCTCACTAGCCAGTGTTGGTTAATCAGATAGCAGACTAGCGTGATCGTGAAGCTGTTATATCTTAGAAACAAAAGTAGTTAGGCTGTGCAATGATAGGCTCTACGCCAGAAAGAGAGAAATATGTGTGCAAGACGAAAGATGTAAATACAGTAGTAGATGTGAGTGCATATTTTACACAGATTGTGGAAGAAAATTGAGTGGAACTGAGTACAGTTTATCATACAGTGCACGAGTAAATTTGGAGAACAGGAAAGGTAGCAGAACATCAGGACCGCAGTTTGTGTAAAGGACAATGACTGGTCTACCAGATGATGGAGGCCGCTGGTTCACGAAAACAAGGATATGATATATATATATATATATATATATATATATATATATGAACCATTAACTAGGGTTGCTTACATCCTTTTGTTGATGACGGGCTGAGTAAGCCGATGACCTACCAATCCTAGACAGCCGGTGCATTTGGCACAGCGGCATAGGGTAATGGCACAACTGCCTGTGGCACCCATAGTTCCTTTGCGTACCATGCGGTTGAATTCACGATCGAGCAGCCGTCGTACTTTGAACGTTTCGGCACAAATCCGGATCGTCATTTTTAAAGCAATACGCTTCAAGACTCTATTCTACCATGCTCTGAGATCGATTTTACAATACAAATAACTATACTATCTTGGTAATGTTAAGTAATTCCTTGGCTAAGCCACAACGAGTTAAAAAACAAAAAAGTTATGGGTTTCACAACGTTCCGACCCTCTCGGAGAGCTTCTATCAAGCGATTTAAATCAGAAAATTTACAATATACAAACTGCAAATGAGGCAGTCATCAGCTGGCACATGTTTGTGTGATTCACCTGCGCTGTGTAGACAGGCTACCAATAGGATGTATAGGTTCACGGTTCACTTAGGATCACCATGTGACGATCCCAGGTACGAGTAAAAATACAGAGTTACTATGTGCTTGTGTGTGTAATATATGAATGCGTTTAATTTCCATGCGTTTAGACTGTCTGGGATAAGGGTGGGTGACAGGAATGCCGCAAACCTCTCCTACGTGGTATCACTGTTGTTCATCCAGTAAATCGTGACAAACGGCTGACAATTCCAAGCCAGCGGATCGATCCATCCCCTGTGGTGTATTAGCGATCAGCAAGTCTTCTGACAGTAGGCATCCTTTGTGGTTACGGAAACCACTTTTTGGCACAGTCGGATGGTCGAAGTCAACTTGATGTTGGCTGAGGATTGCATGTGCTGCGATGGCTGAATCATGTTCTAATTTCCAGAGTTGCTGAGGGTCGGTAGGAGGTTTCTTACTACATCTTACGTGTTCTTTGGTGCGTACTTCCAGCTGCCGGGCGGTCTGTCCAATATATGAAGCTTGACAATCTTTACATTTAATTCGATACACACAGTCTGACTGCTCCAGAACTGTTCGTTCGATCTGTAAGTGGACCAACTTATTTCTTAACGTGTTGGTGGCTTAAAAAGCCACTCTTACATTGTCTTGACTGAGAACTCGTCTTAGGTCCTCCGATGTATTCCTTCTGTACGGAGTAATGACAGTTGATAGCCAATTCCTGGGCTCGTTGATCTTGTTACAAGGTGGCTCCCGAATTGAACGTAAAATTTTGTCACAGTAACCACTAGCTTTCAATGTCGATTTGGCAGTCTCATATTCTTTCGATCGCTCATCTTCGGAACTGAATAATAACAAGGCTCTGCTAAACAAATTGGATGCAACTGCTTTCATGGTGCACGTAGGGTGTTCTGAACTGAAGGAAAGGTACCGAATCGAGTGATTGTCCTTTCTGTGCACGCCTGTATCCAGGTTACGGTCGGCTATTCTGCGTATTGTGCAATCTAGAAAACTTAGTTGATGGTCCACTGATTCGCGCCCAATCGTAAATTCGATACGTTGATGAAAGGACCTTATGTGTTCCATGAATTTCTCCATAGTTTCTGTACGCATCACCACCAACGTATCATCGACATACCTCCACCAAATTCTAGGTGGGTCTGGAAAGCTAGGCAGCAACTTTTCTTCCATATCTTGCATGAACAAGTTGGCAACCGTGGGAGAAGTGAGCGAGCCCGTTATTGCTCCGTCTGTTTGCTGATGGAGAACCCCATTTGCACGTAAAGAAGGTAGATCGTAAGCAATGCTTCGTAGCTTCTATAACCTCATTAACTGGTAAACTTGTTCGTTCAGCTAATCTGGCATCTGCTTCAATAAGCTGGCAAATCACCCAGACTTCCCCCTACTGGAATCTTGTTGAACAAGGAAACAATGTCAAAGCTGACCAGACGTCCATCCGGGTTTAAGGTAAGTTCCTTCAGCTTGGTAACCAGTTGTATGGAATTCAGAATAAAACGATCTGTACACTTTCTAAGAGGATTAAGAATACGAGACAAAATTTGGCCAGGGCATATGTTCCTGTATAGTCAACAATTGGCCGCAGTGGTCCCCCAGACTTAAGTATTTTTGGTAAACTGTGAAATGTCGAAGCTGATGCTGTTTTTGGACCTAAGATAAACCAGAGTGACTTACTCAAGCTGACTTTCATCTTTCGGAGCAAACTTGCCGTTGAAGCTTTTGATTTGTTTAAAGTGGAGCGCCGTTTATCCAACGAAACCATGATGTACGGACCATCCGAAATATCACCCACGACCAGATCTATCGACAGGTTGCTATCTAAGTAGCGGAAATCTGAGTAACTGTCTACAATGTCGCCGTTGAAATGGGTTTCGTGTACGAGCACGTCTCCAAGACAGTATTGGAAGAAAGCAAATCTTATCTGTGTTAATATCTATCCCAGATTTGATTGCTGCCTTCAGGAAGCTGTGGCCATTCGGTACCTTTCGTCGATAGGCGATAATTGCACTCTGTTAACACCAATCGGTGGTTGGTTTACATAACAGGATTGGAGCACCGAAAATCTGGACATCCAACACAAAGCCATCCATACAGCATTCTGTTTGAACCTCCCGTTCAAGTTCTGAAAACCAGCTCGTAGCATTGCAGTCAAGTATAAATTAAATGGAGTTGCGGCCGAGGCACAGTACTACTTAATGCCTGTGGCAATATCAAACTCATCAAAGGTTGATTGACACGACTGCATCTTTGAACATGCACACACACACAAAACGTTTCAATTAGATTAGCAACGTCATCTGAATAAGCAAACTCGTCGAACGTCGTCTACAGTGCCTCACGGTTCACAGAGTTAAACGTCTTAGTGAGATCCACAACAGAGGTTACACCTGGTGGTTGTGTTCACGATATTTTTCCGTGATCTGGTTAGCAGTGAGCGCTGTAACTATTGCCGCAACTCGCTCAGAAGCTGCATTGCTTTTCGGAAATATTGTTTCCCAAAACTTGGCGTCAAGTCGGTTAAACATAATTCTGGAAAGAACCTTTCCAACGTAGTTCAGCAGGCTGACGACCCGATAACTATCGATGATTTGCTTGTTCCCCTTGCTTAAAACAAAGGTATAATTAGTATGTCCTACTCCTAGGTGGAGTGAATTAACTGGAGTAAAGTACGTTCCAAAACTGGATTACGATGCTTCGAAATACCTAGGCAACTTATCTCCCCCATCGTTTCTCATCTGGCCAATTACTCTGTGCCAAATCTTGGGTAAGAGAAAGTGAAGCCCTGATATCTTGTGGCAGGCTATCCACAGTCATTCAGCCAATAGTGGCCAGCCGATTTAGTAGACTGCAAAATTGATTTCCAGAATCTAATGCTGTTAGTGGGTTATGTGCACGAAACGCCAGCGTTCCTTTCAGTCATTACTTAAGTTGGTTGGACAGATGAGTCGAAAGTCGCTTTAAGAGAGTGATTAAAATCTTTGTGATGCCAACGATCAGCGTAGCCCTGCATAACCCCACCTTATTTTCCCATCCATTAATTCGTGGAGCAGTTCGGTGAGTTGACAACAAACATCCCGAACTTTGTATATTTTGTCTTCACTGTATGGGTCCGTTGTGGAAACAGCAAACACCTCATATCAGCATCTAGGTTATTGTATTGTTATCGTCGAACTAGTCCGGGCTTATCCGGGGCTGGATACGGACTTTTCCCATGAGTGCCACGGCGATCTGCTTCTTAAGATACTGCCACATATCGTCAAGGGTAGTAGATGTGGGAACGCCTATGTAAAGATTGGCGAACCGTCTGTTTTTGGAATGCCACTGTGAAGTCCATTCCTAGACAGGAGGACAGTTAAGACTCTTAACCAAAGCACTTGGTTCGAAAGCCCGTACCGCAAATCTGTGAACGGATGACAGTGCATTCAAATGAGTATCGTTGTTTTGGAACAAGGAATCAGCTTTATTTCATCCCGAATGGTCATAATTTATTGTTCGTCCCGCTTATAGCCATGAGTGAATTTGTTGACCTGATCATCACACTGTCTAGGTTAGCTCAGTAGATCATCGAGATGTGCTAATCGCCACATTGGCTAAAGACGCTCGAAGATAGATATCCATCTGGCACATTGCTGGAAAGGAGGGGATGAAGGTTTGTCAAATGGCTCAGAGCCATTTGTTCCTGGGATCATCAGATGTAAGAAAAGGTTCAATGCGAGAATTCGCTTGAGTCTGTCCCTTATTGAACATAGGCAATCGTACTGGTAACTTGTAATCGATATGTTCTGTTGTTATTGACCCAACTGTCTGCTTCTATCACTAATTTATGACAGCGTTTCTGTCAGGGTGAATCAATTGTGTCTATTGCATTTGTATTTTGGTGAAATTGACCAGGTTCAGTGCAAAAACAGAATATCTGAGTAACTACTGTTAAACATCAATAAATTCATGTATGTAATAAGGCGTTATTTGTTTTAGTAGGGAGGTTCTTCTTTGACAGGGTTTAGTTGTCTTATGTTATACTCAGCACAATGTACTCCATAATATAAACATTGATTGTAATAATAATAATAAGCCAATGTGTCCATTAAAGATGTTAAACTTAGTTTTACATGGGTTTGGCGGGCGCCAATGTATTGGTGATGTGCTCATCTGTCGAACAATAGAAAAAAAGGCATAACAGATGAGAAAGTTGGAAAAGTGGAGCGATCTAATTCCGGTAGCACTGAGAGGTAATATATATAAATCTCTAAAATGAACATAGACATGACTAATTGAGTACAGTATATACAGTTGTAGCAATCTGGTTGAGTGGGAGCGTTTGATATTCGGAAGGTGAAAAGTCTGAACATCCACGTCTGAATGTTGTGTTACGGATAATCCGAAAACGGATACCGAAATTGGAAACGACATTGGATTTCAATACTTCAACGGTACTACTAAACGGATATATATGCAATGAAGATGAGCGATCGTAATATACTACTCATACCACTTCTATTCAATAGTAGGATCAGAGCATATATTTTGACATCGTACAAGCCACAGTAAAAATGCAGGAAGGAAAGTCAGAGTGCAGCATCGCCCATAATGGTCCCTGCTACTTAAAGTAACTGAGCATTGACGTTTGCGGCAGCCGAGACGGTCTGGGGCCGAATACCGCGTGCAAATAAGTGGTTTTGTTTCAGGTCTTGTTTAAATGCTGAACCCATGTGTTGCTTTGTCGAATAAACGACCCTTGTGCCATCCGCGTTCTTGGATCACAACATATATATATATATGACGATTATACGTACTTAATGATTTCGAGCCAGATAGTTTATCTCTCACAAAGATGACAGTATCAATAAATTTTCTGTTTTGGCTCGTCAGAGTGAATGAAAAGTATGCAAACCCGGACCAACTAGCAAGTTAGTTTCGCTTTTTTTTCTGACAGCTGTAGTTGTGTTTAGAACGTAAAAGCCTGTCATTATTCGTATGATATTGGAGCAAAATTAGAAACAATCATTAGTTGTTTACCTATTAACAATGCGACAGCCGAAACTCAAACAAGTTTTGAGCAACGATGCACAATGTAATTACTTAACTGAAAGACCTCAGATGATAATGTGCGAATAGAATCATAGATATCTTTGGCATACAAAGGAAGAATCCAAATTTGTTTTTCAATCTGTGACAATGAACGTCAACCCTTGTATGTCGACTACAAGCATTATAATTTTGTGGCATATTCAGTCGTACCTTTGTTCAACCGGCTTCAAGGTTTCCGTATATACATAACTTACAGACTTCATCCGTAAGTTGGACAACAAAATCCTTCGGGTTGACTTACACCCACTGTTTACTGAATCTGTAACTACCCCGGTGTAGTACACAGTCATGTCTATAACGTTATCTATTTTGTAAATGCTCATTGTTCAGCGTGTGCTGTGCAATCATACAAATCTCGAGGGGAGCGAAACCTGTTAAATTTATTAATACAAAAAGTCACTCACATTTAGTGTAGGTTATCTATGACTTGCTTAGTATGATTCTAGCAAAAAAGCTGCGTGATGCCCAGATCCTAAGCGGTTTAAATAAGTGAATGTGCTTCTGAGTACCAACAACGTCGGCTTGGTCGCGCTGAATTTATTTGCCACCGGACCTGCACAGTACGTGTGGTGATTGCAGGTTGCGAGCTAGCAATCCGCGAACTATAGCATGTCATGTAGACAGGTTCATCGGCTGGAACGACACGATTACGACCAATCAGTCGTGTCTGGTGTATTATCACTGGTCTGACAATTGTCACCCTGGCGAAACCTATGCGACTCAAGCATCTGGCGAACATGTGGTGATTGGCACCTGTATGTCTCATATTCTCTAACCAGTTGCTCTGCACACCCATAGAAGTGTTTGTAACCAGAAATACTAGTGTTGTAATCCAAGAACGCGGATGGCACATAGGTTATTTATTCAAGAAAGCAACACAGTTTAAGCGTTTCAACAAAACAACAAACAAAAACACTCATTTGCATATGGTACTCGCCTAGACCGTCTCGGTTGCTACAGACATCAATGCTCAGTTCCTTCGCATAGCAAGCACCATTTCGTGCGATGCTGCACTCCAATGTTTTTTTCCTGTATTTTTCCTGCGGCTACTTTGATGTCAAAACTCATGCTTTGGTCCACTAATGAATAGCAGTCGTGTGAGTAGCATATTACGATCGCTGATCCTCACTACACTAGAAAGTTGTGACGACGTCCACAGGTAATTTACGCTACTAAACCTAACAAAATTAAGTGATACTTCGCACGTGTTTGTCAACTCTCATCAACACAGAAGATCTCCATGACCGACACGCAAAGCCCCTTAGAATTGACAAGCAACCGCTGAATAAATCTAGGTCATACTCTGAATCAGTTTTTCGAAGCCTCGAACCCCTGAACTTACAATGAGCCGACAAAATACACTGCAATGTAATGAACAACATTCACCACAACATAAGGTTCATCACACTGTTAGCGCATAAACGTGAACCACTGATATGTGTCGTCGCTGTCGTCATCAAACTCTTGATTAGCATTATGATAACACTTTTCTAATGATGCCTCACTGTGATGATTGTCACTAAGCCTATTTCTCAGTAATTTTGTTTAGTCACATAGTTGGGGATAGTATGCACATTTGTAGTTGAGAAATATATATATTCTGCGAATATTCCCGGTTTAGTCATGAGAAGAAACGCGTAGCAAACAAGCTCGTTTTCGGTGTTTCATCATCAGGCTAAATACAACACATTTATATGGGTTCGATAGGGGGGCGGTATATAACATATTACTGAAGCGAGAGATGTCAGTCAACAGTTTCTGTCTGGTTTGAGTCATGAGACTTAGTTACATAACATTGATCACGCGAGTTGTACGAAATCTGCGGGAGATACGTCACATCTATGCAACCATTCTATCCTGCGTTTGCGTACACGGCCATGGAAGATTCAACGTTTTGACTAGCCGTTTTTGAGCGCATAGTGGTGGTGAGTATAGGCGAATTGCAATCGCCTCTGCAATTGATAGCATACGACCTTTGACCTATTTTGATTGTATGCCACATATTCGGTAGATTGGCCCGAACGATTCGGTCTGATTGACCATATGGTTTGACTCGATCAAATGCGTAGAGATTGCAGACGAACAGGGCCTCATCGATCCTCGCGTCAGCCACACCGGTTGGTGCTCCCGAATGCGTTCGGATAATCGCCTTGTTGTGCGACCTACGTAGCTTGTTCCACAGAAACAAACGAAACGGTAAACACAAAAAGAGGCGGCATGAACAGGCAATATATCTTTCAACTGAGAGCGCAATACTGGTGTGGAGGTAAACTGAACGCGTAGGCGAGCTGCAAAACACGTTTTATTGATCGCTATATTAAGCTTAATATAGCAATTAATATAACGTATTTTACAGCTCAGCTACGCAGGAATATTCACAGAACTAAAACAAATTAAGGACCCCACCGTACTAAAAGAGCTTAGTAAATATATTAATTTCAGTACGCAACTGGCGGAATCGAACGTAGTGATCGGGTTTCTGGTACAATGCATAAATCGTTCAGAATTCCAAAAACAGTACTGGACCATCCTCAGATGAAATCGCATTAACATCACGAGAACTTCACTACAACGTCTGGCTCTAAACGAAAAGGACATGTGGATGAGCAGAATATATGACCTGGACCACAAACGGACAGTCGCTGAGGGGATACTGACAGAGTTAACGCCTAGTGAAGCAAATGAGTTCAAAAATTACGTCCATCAGATTATGGCTGAAAAACGAGAAAAGAAGACATTGAAACTGCGAAAGCACCTCAATCCAATCAAACCGAAGGCTGAATTTCCCAAAAATCGGTAGCGGTACGTGCATAATTTCTCTTCTTTACTTTTAGATAAATTGGCTCTTGAAGTATTATCGCCAGGACCGAAATTCTGTTGTCCTAAGAATAGACTTAGGCAGTTGGACTTAGAAACTCAACTTGAAAATCTTTATGATCAATTGAGTGATCTCCAACCATCATCAGCTGTTAATGTTGAGATGCTGAAAGTAACCGTAGTTCAGTCTTGTTATCAGTATCTGGCCCGAAAATAAATGACAAGAAACCTACCGACTAGAGAACACATAGCTTCATTGAAATCTCTAAGACAAAACGAGAATATAGTAGTCTTCAGACCTGGCAAGGGTGCTGGAATTGTCCTCTCAGATAAAGACGATTACTTGAGTAAAATGAATGCATTGTTGGAAGATAAAACCAAATTTGTTAGCGTACAAAACGAGAAGGACAAAACGACAGTTATTGAGAAGTCACTAACAAAAACTTAGATGTATGAAGCAGAAGGGCCTGATAGATGCCGCAACTTTTGAAAGAATTAGACCAGTAGGCACTGTAATTCCTAGACTCTACGGGTTACCCAAGGTAGACAAAAACGGTGTACCACTAAGACCGATTTTAGATGTGTGCAATTCTTCATACCACGCAACGGCAGAATGGCTTGCCACGCTGTTAGAGCCTGCCAGGAAAAAGCTAACCATTCATAGCTTGAAGGATTCTTTCGAATTTGTTGAAGTATTAAAACAGCTGAATGTACTGGGCAAACGTTTATTCTCGCTTGACGTCACATCTCTCTTCACCAATATCCCACTCAATGAAACGATTGAGTTTCTCGGACAGTATATTGAAAGTAACAATATCAACGTAGGAATACCAGTAGAAGAACTAAAGCACTTACTATATCGATGCACCTACAAAGTTCAGTTTAAGTTCCCCGGCAAGATATACCGTCAAAAGGACGGGGTAGCAATGGGGTCACCAATAGGCCCATTGTTAGCTGATATTTTTATATTACTGATGAGTAGTCGGGGATTTGGTTAATTTTCAAGTTGAACATCCCCCACAATTGATCGCAGCTGTCGCATCCCCATAGACTTTCCAGTCG
>JTDE01003629.1:63776-80465 GCA_014338405.1 Paragonimus skrjabini miyazakii
GAAGATGACCGCAAAAATTGGCCACATCACAATTACTGGTCCAACTAACTCAGGTTTTCTCCAATAAGCTAGTGTGAAGCGCGCCTTCTGGTTCAACTCAGAATCCCAGTAAAACGTCTCAACAAGCTTTTGTCAGTTAACCATGAAAGTTGGTTCTATGTTATTACATTCTAGACTACTTCAACACCTCTGTGGAGTTGTAGCACTTTTGCATACCTACCAGTTGAGTATGTCCCAGAGTGTCTTGGCGGGAATTAGTTTAAAAATGTAGGCTGATGAATTTAACGCTAGCTGTGCAAAGGGTCCACAAATGTCTAGGTTGGAACATGTTCACTGCGTTGATGAAGGATGATGTTCCTCGATGCACGTAATGCGACAGCTAGCGTTAACAAACTTTTCAAGTATTTATTCAAGGGTGGTATCGACTGTTATTTAGTATAACTCATGCACTTATTCTGGTCATTACAAGTATACCTAAAAACCCCGTTCATTACATGTCACTTGTTACATTTTCAGTTCATATACTAGCACTTCGAAAGTTGTACCGGTGTTACATTTAATTTAAATTTCATATCAGAAATACTGAGGTATCTAGGAACTATGAGTCTTCACCCAGATTAAATCAATGTTGAATTTGTAGACAGTTACTAATCACAAGCAAAATGGTGGACAACTGGCTCTGTCTCTTTAAGCCGCATCAGCAGTACACACATCAAAGGTATGAACCCACGATCAATGGGCAGGTGTCAGCTTCAAATTCTAAACACTTGTGTAGTGAGGAGAAGCGACCGCGTTATACTACTCACACCACTGCTATTCAGTAATGGGGCCAGGGCATAGATTTTGACATTGGTCATCGCAGGAAAATATAAGAAGGAAGATCGTAGTGCAGCATCACATGAAATGGTTCTTGGCATGTAAAGGAACGTAAAGGAACTGAGTATGGAAATCTATGGCAACCGTGACCGTCTGGACACAGTACCGTATTCAGATGAGTATTATTGTTTGCTGTCTTGTTGAAACGCACAAGCCACATGTTGCTTTCCTGAATATATAACCCTCGTGTCATCCGCGTTAGTAGATCACAACACTTGTTTTGAGAACCACAAAATCATGGACAGTGAGGTTGCCAGTTTATTCCCCAATTATTTTCTTTGGATTTCGTATTCATTTTTCCCAGCCAGTTCTGAACCGCGATAGGAGCTGTTAGTTCGCAGACAAACTACAAACTGACTGATCAATTTCAGTGTGAGACAAAGAGGTGCTACAGCTAAGGAAAGTAACGCTGACTGTCCTGATGATTAGGGGACCTGTACATTTTCATCCTTCACTACTTCAGCTGGGATTCAGTTTTCGACATAATATGTATGTTACATTTGGAAACATCTAACACAAACAATGGATTCAACTCTGAAGAAGTCTACATTGAATTGAACGTCAATCCAAAGGCAACTGGTTTGTTTTATTTAGATAACCGAAAGTTTCTCTTTTTTGTTGTTCACAGGTAGAGAGGGACCAATTAAGAAATGACTGACACCTCAAATAGGTTTTCAATCCACCGTAAACTAGACTTTACTTATCACTGGGCTAAAAACTGTTCAGTTTATTCTACTGGTGGCATGGTGAAATTAGAATTAATCCAGGTTTGTGTTTGAGACCAAGATAAGCGCTTTTCCGGAGAAAAAAAGACCAGCAGCCCAGTACTAGAACAGACACATCTCAGTGCCTACAAGCTACCTGTTTAACATACAATTGAAACGTACACTGGACCTTCCGACTAGTAACCGACTCGTGTGTTGTATGAGTAAGTGGTTGCAGGATGAGGGCACTGCACGTCCGTGGGATGGTTTTGTCGTGGTCAGTTTTGCGACATTTTCCGTTAGCTCAGTAGGACCAAACGAGCGTCTAACAACTTTTTACTTTTAGGATTTGTCACTTTTAAATTGGTAAAGTAAGATAAACTAACAGTCGGAAGTGTAATGTAACCCGGTGTTTCCTTCTGATCGGACCACTAGTGACTTATTATTTAAAGCAAGCTTGCCTGCTCAGTTGTTCAGAATGGATAGATACATTTTATCAGTATGACTGTCCTCTATTCAAATACTAAAACCGCGATGAATATTGAACAGAGCACCAGATCCTGAGACCATAAACCGAGGGTAAAGCACACGATGTTACTGAACCATAGCAGCCTCAGAATCCTCGAAAACGTCCTCTGTGCAAATGAAAAAATACGAACGGCGATCGCTTTAAAAATAGTTGCAATGCGAACTTTGAATTGACATGAATCTGCAAGTGGATAAGCGTCAAAGTTTTCAGTGGACAGCTTTAGCGTCACACATCCCTCTTTCTATTCGACGTAAGGTGCCACAGTTGAACATTCTGTCCCACATCTGGTGAATGTGATATATACAATTGTTTTATTAAAACAAAAACATGTGCTACCATACGTCACAATGTGATACCCATACGAATATCGACAGATTTATATCCACACACAAGAATTAACGTTTTAAACTGAACACTTGAATCATTGAGCCCTGTGAGTTTCTCAAACTCATGATTAGCCACAACGATCGGTGTCAAAAAGCTCTCAGAGTGCTGCTTTCTCAGTTGGAAACGAGTGGAACGAGCAATAAACAAAAATTTACGTTCACCTCAAACACGAGTTAAACAAGGGACAGTGCCAACAACATCCTAATCTAGTCAACAATCTACTTTGTGCAATCGAGAGGTTGAAGTTCTCTTACCACTGCCATTCTGCTTCCAGCAACGATAAAAAAGGTTACCGTGTTTGGAATAAAAGTGGAACTATACAGTACCTTAATTTGTATACTTGTACCAACCAAAGGTAAAAAAACTACCAAAGACGAGTTTGCTCGCTAGAAATTTGTTCTCGCTGTCTTTGGGGTATTTTTGCAGCATGAGGGGCAAAGGGCCTGCCCGTCAGTTGATGGTTGGAGGGGAAAAAAAGTGTTAGTACATACGCTACTTACTAGCAGTTATATCGAAATATTTAATTAAAAAGACAGTTCAAGGTATAGGATCACTTACACAAGAATATCATCAAGAAAATGATACAATGGTCGAAGTCTGGAAATCCACGCAAAAACTACTCGCTCCTATTCGGCATGAATGAGGCGTGCAAAAATACCGGCACCGTCTAATACTTATTCCTAGTCTGGATCAATGCGCACATATACAAGCAACGTTGGCGGCGTGTGTGAAACGGTTAGCGGTTACTCAATAACTGTGTTACAGTCTACCCTGACTACAGACGTGTCAAGCTCTATCGAGTGACTGCTTGCTTTCACGGCCCACCTACGTGATAGAGGTTTCAGTGTTCGGGATACGAACTCAACAGATCAGCCATGGAGTGAAGGAAACGGGATAAGGAGGAATGTGCACAACACATGGATTGACCTCTGAATTGTCTTCACACGGCAGGTAAAGACCACCGTGCAGTGCAGCTTCAGTTGACGGAAAAGCGTAGTCATGCGAAACTGTCGCCTCGTTTGATGACCTCTCTGTCTATCAAGAATGAGCGAAAAATGCCGAGAGGTTTGAAACCAAACACAAAAGCCTGTCGTTCCATCTATAAACGGCAGATTATTGATTGGAAACTGGAAGTGCTTCCGGGGGAGACCCAATTGGCAGATCAAGAACGTTAACTGATGGTATGATTGATCTAAAAATTGTTGAACCATCACTCAGATGTTTCCGGACAAATATCGGACACAAGGAGAAAAAAGGTAATTTATCGCACTACCTTATATATGTCGTCTTCAATGAGCGAAATGTAGTTAAGTACGACTCTGAAAAATATTATTCGGCAATTCGAATGGCAATACACAGTTCAGTTCGTGATCAAATGAACATTTGAACGTTTGTGTAATAAAAATCTACTCGATTCACCGCCTATCTAAACCCCGACACAACAAGAGTTCTAACAAGAGACCAATCCAAACGTCGCG
The DNA here is from genome assembly GCA_014338405.1 of Paragonimus skrjabini miyazakii. NCBI lineage: Eukaryota > Metazoa > Platyhelminthes > Trematoda > Plagiorchiida > Troglotrematidae > Paragonimus > Paragonimus skrjabini miyazakii. Next base: position 67,751 of record JTDE01003629.1, read on the forward strand.
TTGAAGATACTGCATCAGGATTGGACAAACCGTCTCAGTGTTATGCCTTGTTATTCGCTTATTTCTTTGTTCCGTATTGCACCAATTAACGTTCAGTTTGACTTAGTATGTGTCCATATGATCAGCCAATGAGTGACTATGATTTCTTTAATACTGTTGTACATCCATAAATTCGGCTTCTTGTCTCACGAATATGAACTGCTTACGGCAACCAGTGCAAGGTCTTCTGCTTATTACTTGCGTGGGAGGTTTCAATCCTAGTACGATTCCTAGGGCTATTCGAAGTCCCTAATTCCGATTATCACAGTTTGATACACCCTTTATAATGACCAAGTAATATTGCATTACTTCAGAGAAATGGCTCAAAAAACACATGTATGGAGCATTGAAAACCCGCTGCGTTTCCCTTCGTGTCAAAAATAGTTTCCGAGGTTAGCAATTTGGAAGGGTGATTGCTCGGTAGAATACACAGTATCTCCTATCTTCAGGTTATTCTCATGGCCATTTTTAATACCCTTCACAAGTATCCACGGTTTCTGCATTCCCATCGATCTGTTGGCCAACCCTTTTACGGGAGGAAGCACTAGACTAGTGTTTTGCTCTCACAATAGCTCAACAACACTTCATATCCTCATAATGAACGGGCTTTTTTACTCCATTCCACGTTCTCGTAAGACAGCCCTCTTTACCATCGCACCAGTGCCCTTACGTTCAGCATGGCTGAGTTATTATATCAAAATTTCCAGTCAGAATTACTTGTAAGAACTGCCGGGGTCGCTCGCACGTTTCCGAAGGAGATGGTGACCCCACGAGGAGGTGTCTTCACCCAATTCAAAATCCACGATTTTATCTGGACTGTTGAGAGTACTATACTTTTTCCTGTTTAAGATGCCTCGAAGTCAATTTAAAACGTCCCAGGTAACTTGGTCTAGGCAGGTTAATTTGGGCTACCTTTTACACCTGGCGGAACCATGTCCGTGGTAGCCGGATAGTCCCTGTTTTATCAACCTACCCGCGTGCACATTAACCGTGGGATTCCGTTCGTTGACCCCATTGGGACACCTTAAATTGACATCCAAACATCTTAAATTAGAAAATATACAGTAAGTAAATGGATAGTGGGCTACTACAACTTGAATTTCATTCAGCAATAACCTATCGCTGTCACACGGATATTATGAACAGCTCATTTCTAAAAGAAAAACTAGAATCAGATTTCCCTTTTACTAGAACACCTCATAACACGAACGGAGTTCAAACTGTGGTCTTGATAAAGAGTTACACATTTGATCAAATTCAACACTAGTGAACTTCGTGCTTAATGCTTTTTCCCCCGAAAGGATTGAGCTGAAATCTATACGAATGAAAAACCAGTGATAGATTTTGAGTGCTCTTGAACTTATCAGTTATTGGCTCCGAGTGCACTCCCATAGAAAATTTCCTGTGGTCAGAATTTTGAGTTACAGACCCCGGGTGACATTCCTCAAACCAACCCTCTTCCGTGGCACAAATACCGAGAAGTATTAGAAGTTATCGTTGTCTTGACGTAAGAGTCTACTCATTTTCACATTCTCTCGTGCTGCGAATGTCCCTATCTTCAACTCAGGACAGCCGACAAACCTTCGTACTTTTAACGTCCGCATTCTCCGACAGATAAGCTAGCAAGCCTCTCTCGCGTGCAGTCTCTTGAATCAAGAACAGGAACGCGTCTTTACGATCGTAGCACCGACCTTCAAGTGAATTCGTATTTAGATAAAGTTATAGGTCAGCGGTTCATTATCAGGGGCCTTGGAGACTGTCAAACCTAATCTTGAAGTCAAAATGGAGCGGGGATTGCAATAATGTCTAAGACAAAACAGAACCTGTTCAACTGGATCTCAGTGAACTGTCGCATATGTACTATCAGGTTTAGCGTTTCAATCAAAGTCTGTCGACAGAGACTAGAAAATCTTTTATTTGTCACATTTGTACAACCTCCAAAAGACAACAGTTCAGACGTTGTCAGGAACATATTCTACGATACCCTCTTTGATTTCATGAGACAGACTAAGCACTCGGATATCGTTGTGCTTGTAGGTGGTGTGAACGCGCAATTCGATCGTTTTATTCCAGAGAAGCGGCTGGGTGGTATATCTGGAATCCCAGCGCAACGAACTGACAATGACGACCAACTGTTACAATTGTACGCATTCACGGACTCCATATATGGAGTAGCGCATTCCACCATCAACAACGGCAATGCATCGCGTACAACTATCCCGTGCAACTCACCCACGGACGCAAACTGGTTATATCGCTGGCGCCAGTCCGTTAAAGACTATCGCCCATTTTGAAATAACTACCTTGGCTGAGATCATTTCGTTGTTCTTGCCTGCTTAGTTTTGTTGTTGAACCAGAGATCGTTTGTACACAAACACAAAGTAGTCAGTTGGAGATTGAGCGGCCAGAGTATATGAAACGTTCATCAAACAGTACTGACAATTAAACTGTCTGAATTTCAACAGTTGGGTGAACCAAAGGAGCACCGGACAAATAACTCGGCAGCTATGGGAACCTTTTGTGCAGAGGTCGATCCCAAGGGTGCACTGCAGAAATGATAAGAGTGAATTTCTGCTGATCCAGCAGGAATTACCGAAAGACATCGGGTGACCCCATTCTGATTCTGAATACGACAAAGACCGCCATGAACTGAAACACAAACTTACGAAGGACCAGGAGGCTTGGTTCTCCGAGCAGACCAAATAAGTGATGAAGATATTCTTATCAGGGAATAACTAGATGCCGTTTTCCTTTATTTCTGGTTGTACTGGCCGTCGGCAAGGTGTCAGTGAGATTACTATATGAAAAAGGCAGCTTACCGAGACGACTTGATAGACAAACCCAGCACTTTCAGAAACAGTACACCTGGCCTAAGCTAGCTCACTCGGTTGTGGTTTACAGAGATTGTTGGGTTAGTTATGACATTTCAGACTGTCCTCGGTCGAAAATCGAAGTGGTCTTGAAGCTTACTAGGGCTCGAGTTATGGACCTTTTTTTCCCAGCAGTTTTCATAGGATGAGTTTGTATGAAGTGACCACACTCCGTTCCATGTGAGAGACTGAAGAGGTGTCTCATGATTGGTGCTTACCAAGCCATTCGTACTTTCAAAAAAGGTGTCAGGACATCGTGATAACCACAGAGACATTAGCCTTGTCATCGCTTCCAAGCTGCTCACGGGTCTCATAATGCAGCAGCTTTCGAAACACAAGAACAATATAAGAACAGACAAGTTTCCGGATCGGTCGTACGACAGACAATGGAACATAAACATTCTTTTTATCAATCAATGGTCGTAGTATTTTTGGCTCTGCTAGCTGTTTTTGATTCAGGTGCCCGACACACCCTCTGATGCTGTCACCCGCGCAGAAAAGTCCCGTTAAAGCATACCAGTTTTTGAAACCGCTGTGTACACTCTGAGTGTAGAATGTGCATTTTACGGGCAGCTTTCTCGAGCATTCTGCATGACAAGTGATGTTCGGCAAGGGTGTCCGATCTCCTCTTTCTTCTTAATTCTGTGGTGGAAGACAGTCTGGAAACAGCACACACAGGTTCCGAGGCCATTGATTTGAGAATTCCACCAGGTAATAAGGTGACTGATATTAAGTAGTAAACACTGTTTCACTTAGTTCTTTGGCAGAGAACATGCAGACCATGCTTAACCGATTAAACTACATGGCTGACCTGTATATTATGTACTTCCCACCTCCAAAGTGTGAAGTGTTGTTACACGATTTTTATGGCACTGACCCTATGTTATTGTTGGCAGGCCGATGCAGACAGTTGATTGCTTCGCATACCTAGGCGGTGTCATCTCGTCAGCCTTTAGTAGTATTGACAAGGTGTCCGCGAGGACGACGAGTGTATCTACCAACCTCCGTCACAAATACTACAGTGTGTGTAATCTGTATTGTTCTATGAATGAAAAACCTGGCGCACTCATGCTAAAGATGGGTCCATTGTCTATACCAGTTGGTCAGCAACAAACGGGCTGACTATGGAAGCAACGAGACAATCCGCCGGTGCACATTTGGGCAATGTACAAGTTCACGACCAGTAGTGTAAATGCACAGTCTTCGCTAGTCGGGCATGCCAACAGAATGTCTGTCGCTCCGCAAATTGTTCAATATAGCTGTCGATGGCTGAGAGAAACCGCAGGACGGTCAAGCGATGATATGGTCACGTGTTATGATGGCCTTGACCGTTTGGCTGAGCAAGATTGGTGGATGTCAACCTGGTTCGGGTCCAGGACCATCCGAACCATTCGCTGGAGACACTCTTTGACATGGTATTGTGTCACGGTAAATGACAAACCTGTACCCGCAAACTTGTTGCCTCTTCTTTTTTATGAAAGTCAGTCGTATCTATCTATTTTTTTTAATTTGATATGCATCTGTATTTGTTAACTACTCTGCTACTGTATGGACCAGTATCGAGACCAACTGCAGCCCGAGCGAGAGTACCCAAGAGTGCAGTCCAAAGCTGAAAACGACTGACAGAAAAGAACTTGATGGGATATTAGGTTTCGTCCTGAATCTTGCCAACCACTGATTGCTTTTAAAGTCAGTGCGCATGGACTGTACGTTATTTCTGCAAAGTGTCAGTCCTTTATGTTTCAGAACACGCTGAGTGGTTTAACCGACGTGAATGATTGTCTTCAAAACGATTAGGTTCCGAACAATTCGTGGGAACAGTGGCCAAGTATTTCGACCCGCCTTGTAGTTTGTGAATCTACATGAAGTGTATGTGATGCTGAAGCAGAACAAAAACGAGTGTCGTGAAACAAAATGATTCTTTCGTTTTCTTTTTACTCGGAATTATAACAGCGATTCAATAAATGACGGTATAAATGTGACAATCACAGGACATTTCGTACAGATCCAACAGATTACGTAGCTTTTCCATTTCAGGATGGCCCAAAGGGTTCTTCTGATATCGTTTGGTATCCTTAGTGGAATAGAGGGGAGAAACGGGAACATTGCTTTTGAGTCCAACATTCTACGGCATTTCACGTTAACGTACCTTCTCACCGAGTCGGAGCAGCAGGCTCCGGTGAACCAAGGTAGCCGAAACATGGTGGCACGTTTGAAGGAACATATGACCTACACAGAATATGCATTCCTAATTTGTCGAATACATCGTAATGGTGTATACTAAACGTTTAGGTATATAATTCGATCAGAACACATGCTAGTGTAATTCCCCGGACAGCGTATGAACTTTGATATGATATATTTCCACTAGTTAATCCATTGCGGTGGTGTTATTCGTTCAGGACAGTGATGTCGGATGGTCTCAAAATAGAAAAGGTACGGTATTTACTTGGCGAGGGAAGACAATGACACAAATTTGCATAGCACATTTCTTTATATCTTAACTGGCGCATATTGTAGTTGACATTGTTTGGTTAACGAAACCAAACTGCTTAAAAATATCCTGAGGAATGAAGCTGTAAGCATAAAGAAGATCACACTAGTTCAATCAGAGAGATCGGTAGTCAATTCATGATGTTTACAGAGATTGGGATGTAGCCATTTTACAAGAGGCTCAGCGAAGTGCGGCAACTAAATGTTGCATATTGCGTAAACAATTTGAAGTGCGTTCGCAAGGAATGCCTCAGTGATGTCCGTTCAGAAGTTGTTTCGCAATCGATGGAGCTGGCTATCGGTTTCGTGTTGACTGTGTAAGCCACACTGACCGATCAAGCGTTCGATCCATTGCCGAATAAGCTCGGTTTCTCCGTACTGCCGAAGTAGGCAAACGAACACCTGGATTAAAAACTGGAGCATACAGTTGACTAAGGGCAGCTATGCATCTTTAAACAGGGACATTGAAATCCGAGTTGCGATGTGAACACGTTTGGCGACCCAGTGAACCGGTTGTGGAACACAAGTCAATCGCTAGAATAAAATGAGACAGATATCGATTAAACACTCCTGAGGAAGGCCACCCGAGGTGGTTGGAACGTAGAGTATTACAACTTGCTCATAACGCTGTTATTCTCAATCGATTTATCAGATATTATTTACTTTGAAGGAAAACTACAAGAACTCGTCTCGAGATATTGCTCAGTACCTTACTTACATGAGACCATGCTTACTTCTTGATAAACCTAATGACATTTAGAGTTATGGCCTGTTTCCACCCCGTAAGTGTGGATGGACAGTCTATCACGGATCGTTAGTTTGGGCTGGCTACGCCCGCGAACAATCGAAAGTGTGTTTATAATGCTTCTTGAGCGTTGACTTATAACGCAAAGGATAGCCGGTTCGATGCCCCATTCAGATTATCTCTATCTGTTGAGTCCAAACAGGGATGAAACCGAAAGTGAAGTATCGGCTTGAGAGTGAGCATTAGGAAGCATCCTAATGGGGTTTTCTTTGAAACTACTAAAAACAACACATACTGCTGCGAGATAACCGGGTGAGGAGTTCCCATGCCTTACGAAATAATATCCATACGGCACATTTCACACATGACTGAAACAAAACTATTGAGGTGGGAATAAAGGCCGCTCCACGTATTCTTGTCGTAGACTGACTTGGACACTTGGATGCAACCGGGTGAGGTGCGTTGCTAACTGTAAATGTTCTTCCTAATGGTTTCCTATCATCAATATATCCACAAAGTGCAGATACATACAATACGCTTAATCAGAACATCAATGCACATTCCGTATTGTAAAAGTACTATTTCAATCAGTGTCTGTCACTGAGTGAAAATCTATGGCTAGACAAGTTCTGTGAGATACGCATATGCAGAACAGTGATGTGCCTGTAATCAACTCTACTAAACTGAAGTCGACTATGAGATGTTAGCATCAAATCAAAACGTCCATTCTTGGGTACAGAATCCGCGTAAATCGGAAATTCGTCAGTCTCTTGTGAACTCGGATGAAGCATACGTCAAGCATGAGAAAACAACACGGCACTGAACAGCCATGTGATCCGAGTCCTACTGATAAGAAATGGGAGCGACAATGATGACAGATCTCAGGCACATCCCGAACACTTGGTGGCAACCAGCTGCAGAAAACACCGAAAAAATGCACTCTACCAAACGAAATGTATCGGGTTTTTACCAGGACAAAAAATTGTTCAAACAAAACGAAAATCAGGAGTTATTGTTGATGGGTTCTCTGAGCTTCGTTATATGGCGGATTATGTTTTCAACAACCCCACATTTTCAAAAAGTTTGGCAACATCATCCATTTTTGTGTAGAAGTAGTCAGTGGCGGCGCGCACCGCAGGTCTTTCTACATTTCCGCCGAAGCCAATGAAGAATCGAGCCGGTGGACAAGCATTACAATCTGTCATTCCATCACCAATCATGACTACATCTGTGTTGAAACGGTGCATCAAATCTGCAACAACCCTGGCTTTACCATCCGAACGGCAGGTGGGCTCGTCATGGTCAAAATCTAAATAAGAACCTACGATAAAGAATGAAGAAGCATAGAAACATAAAGCGAATCAACATACCCACATACATATAACCATACATGTGAACACATTATTCACGGAAGCTACAAGAAATAGTAGGCCTTAATACCACAAATAAGCGGTATGGAAAAAATACACAACTACAAAACAGGGACGGCTGAATCAGACTGAGTAATACAGAGTTACACAGTAAACACACGGGTGACTGATTCAGCAGTCGCTCTTACGACACAACTACGTAGTGTGAGATCACTGACTTACGTCAAAACATCAACTTCACTGCATAAATTGGGCACCTAAAAAACTACTACCAGTTTGGCTGAGGGGCAGATCAGGGCAGTGATATACGGATTGACAGTAGAACATAATATACGACCGAGCGAGGATAATCAAAATATTATCACGGCCACCCATCTGGCGAATGTGTCAGTTCAAAATAAAAGTTGCAGAATTGCCATTTTCCTTCACATGATTCCACTACAGGCAAGCAATGATAAAGATGGACGTTAAGCATTTTTCATATGAACTGCTTTGATTATGCAGTCATAAAAGAAGACTGTGCATACTAGGGGTATGCAAAGCTGAAACTTGAATGAAAGAGTGAAAACTCGTCAACGTGACAAACACTGACACATCCAACTTTCATGATTCAACTAGGGATGTGATAAAAAAAAAGTGCAAGTATTGACGCAAATCACGCGTGTAAATAAGTCGACTACATCCGACGTATCGACACGAAAGATGAGCGTAGACAACAGCCTCCGCAATTACACACAGACACCCTATATGATACCATGGCGTAACTCAAACGGCAAGCATAAAGCTGTCGAAAAGTTTTGAAAACTCTCGTTCTCTCTGAAAGTCAACTCACTTAAAGTGGGATGATCGCGTGAACTATGTGGTAGCCTGCCAGCACGCGTTTCGGAACGTTTAGGATACACGAGTAAACAGGTTGCATAGTTTATAATGGTTAGACACACAACACACATGCCAGCTGAGCGTTTAATCCAACAGACGTTACTCATTGAGACTTGTAAAAGTTGGGTAAAACCGCGAGATGGCTAAGTAACGAAGTGATAACGAAATATGAAGGCCTTGACCGTTCCGTCTTGGTATAGTGTGTAGACACCGTCTACTCGAGTTAGACCTCGCGAACACCTAAACTGTTGGTTAGAAGTAATATTCGAGATAGTAGCGCGCAGTCATCTATTACATGCCTTCGTCCACAACACTTTCAGTTCCTCCGCCTAAATTTAATTTTATCCACTTACTTTTATTGGAATTCTTCCTTCTAGGTTATTCCGCGTCACTGTCGCGGTGGGCTGTCCCAATATATTCTGCTCAGGCTCATAACCGCATTATGAATGCATGGGATCTGAGCAATTCAGCTGAAAGAAACTAAGTGCCCTATGTTTATACAGAACCAGGATGTCTTCCTGGATATAGTCAACATTAAATGTGAGTAGGAATGGCTAAATCACTGAACACTCGCACAGTGTTATCGAGAGACTAGGAAAGGTCTAGTGGGTTCAGGTAGGGAGTGATGCGTGCATTTTACTCCGAATGAAACGAGAAGACTCACGGGACTAAACACACACAGTGTTGGGAGACCTAACGGCTGTCACAAAAGGGTTAGTTAATCATTGTTCAAAGTGCAATAATCAATTTACAGTTCTTTAGTGTCTTTTTTACACCCAGTTTCTTCGAGCCTGTGGCTCGGAAGACCTGAGACACTTTAGAAGCAATACTAGCCTCCAACTTGACTGCACTTCATGATCACCAGAGTCCTCAGTCATTTAAGACATTCTTCGGTTGACAAAATGGGAATTTTTGGTAGATGTGTCCAGCAGAAATTAGGGATAACTAACAAAAAGTAACCATGCGCAAAGAGGTATTCACGCTCCGTAATCAGATAGCCGAGATGTAAGCGAAGGCATGTGTGATGAAAATTTATCTGATTCATCGCTTATTCAAACCCTGACACAATAGACAATCTAGCAAGACACCAATCCAACGTCCCATAAAGACAGCACATCAGGACTGGTCAAACATTTCCAATGTTACATCTTTCGTTATTCATCGAGTTCCTTGTTATGTATTGCACCAAGCAATTTACAGTTTGTGACTTTGCATGTGCCATTGAGACCAGTCAGTGGCGGATTCTGATTTCTCTCTCTCTCTCTCTCTAGAAATCAGGGCTCTTGTCTTATGAATAACTGCTGCTTACAGCAATCAGTCCGGGGTCTTTTCTTTGTTACATACGCGAGAGGTTTCAATTCAATTATGATTTCTGGAGCTATTCGAAGTCCTTTATTCAGAGTATTACGGTGAAATAGGATCAACACAGTTTGTTGCAATCTTCTGGTCAAGTTACAATGTTACATACAAGTCAGGAAAACAACACCCGGCAATTTACTTGTGCAAAGGTGATACCAAACTGGCAATCGACAACCTTAAATTTGTCGCCGAAGATTCAAGCCACCTAAGAAGCAACACACATGGGAACCATGCCCATACACCAGGAATTACGCACGTCTATTTTCACAACCTTTCAGGGGCCTTGTTCAATGCAGAATCGAATATGGAGAGGATCAGTAACTAAGTCGCATGTTAGTTAACATATCGAAGCGCTGTAAGAGAACGAGTGGAAAATCTAAGCCATCTTGAGATGACTCGATCTTCTAATTCCGAATTTAACGTCTACGTCAGCGACAACAGTAAAAATAATACTTACTAACAAAAAGTGCTTTGAAAAAACGTTACGATGAGCAACGCTTACCATCTTCAGCAAAAATCAATTTATTCGCATAGACGTTTTTCACGGACACATTGAGTGCTTCGGCAACAGTATGAACGATTGGAAGCAGACCACCAGAAACGAGACAAACGTGGATGCTGTTTCGCTGCAGCCGACATACCAGATTTCTGCAAATAATGCAAATCCACGGAACAAACAGCAAAACATTACACGAGAATCAACACACAAACAGTTGAATAAACCAGTATTACATAAAAAACCATTAGGTAATCCAGACCGGAAAGACAAAGGTTTTCAAACACCTCTGCGTCTCACAACCCTCATGACGATAGTCCAGGACAAACGTAACCATATGAAATAAATTTCAAAGGACAACTATTTGGACGGTAACTGATTTACGATTGGCTGGCTTTTCAGACGGAGTTAATCACAAAGATGCTTACCGGATACCAGGAGTAAGAGATGGCCTTTTGCTGGACAGAAAACTTGCAATTTCTGCAGACGATGGTCTTATTATACTCAGTCGCAAAGCCAGTGCTCTGGTAAAATCTAATTCACCATTCATCGCTCGAACAGTACTGCGTTAAAGCAATGAATAGGCTGTACTGAACAGCATACATATGCTTGACGTCAGCTATGTGACCAAGAAAATGCGCCAGTTCATCGATTCCTTCATCAGTGCAAACAGTGGAGTCGACATCAAAGCAAACGCAGCCAATGGATGACCAACCTTGAAAATCTTTGGACATGAGCTGAAACAAAAAAGATCTCTTCATTTAATCCGATCTGCAACTTTGATAAATGGCTTCGATTTACTAGCAATTCATTAGCGAGAAACGACGAAATTCGAAATCCGATATCTCAGTGAGATTCAACCAGTTAATCAGAAGCCAACTGCTATGAACTGTCAACTTTGTCTTCAGTTTCGTGTGGACCGAGATGAAATTTTGACTAAAGTAGGGAAGGGATTATTCTATATTGAAAAGCGCGTGGGAAACCATCAAGACGGAGGAAAACCCCAGATGACAAAAAAAGACGGAAAGGCAAAAAGACGTCGATTGATGACAACCTTCTGTGACAATCAGTATGGACAAAATATCAAGGAAGTATCCGTTTATTTAGCATCTTCAATATTCCGACCGAAAATGACACTTACATATTCCTTCATAACGCCTGGGAGACCGATCAGAAGGTACCGTGGTATAATCCGCTGTTCACCTTAACAGCGACGTGGAATATTTCAGGAGTAAAAATAACAAAGGGTACAAGAAGACTAAAAAGGTTACGTGGAAAATTTATAAATGTTATACATGCAGCTAAACCAACAACTGCAACACACTGCCATCTTGGATGAAGTTTTTACACGATAATTTGAGTGACTCAGAGAATCATAGCAGATCGGGCAAAACCTGCTCACGTAACATACCGGAACAGTCTCGGTCTTCACACTCCGTGACCACGCCGTTACATGACCACCACATGGTTGTATTCAATTGTGGGGGCCCCAAACAAAAGCCCCCGATGCGGTAAAAGCAGACTGTGCAGTATATTCATTTGACAAACCGATTGTGTCTTGAACGTTCCACAATACAACGTCGTTAATGCGACTATCCCGTCTTGGATGGGCTATGTAAGGGTCGGGTAAACCTGACCCGAAGAACACGATCGTGCTGTGAGAAATCAGATATCGCATGCCGTTACAAAGATATGCATCGGCATGAGATTCAAATATATTTTTAAGCAACCACGCCGCCACACGGTCAACAATTTTCTATAAATACAGACTAGTTTCTCATGTAAATTCGCAAAGCGCCTAGTGACTATATATACTGCCAATCCGGAGTCTGCTCTGTTCGTGTTCTCATTAGTTCTTGTTCAGTTTCAATTTCATTTTCAAATCCAGGACTTGATGAGGACCTGCGCCTGTTGACGTCTTGATGCTTGACTGGTGTGATCCGGAGATTGACCAAACTGCGTTTTCTGTCGATGCGGATGCGTTCGGTAGTGGTCTAAGGGTGGGGATAAAAGAATTTAGCGATTTGTTCACGGGTTCGAGGTTGGAGGCCCGAATCACCCGGATCAAGGGACCCTTCTCTAGTCCTTTCATCCTGTCGATCCGCCCGGTACATACAATATCCGGGTGGACAGAGGTTTTCAATGCTCATGTCTGCCTTCAGCCACGATTCAGTAACCGCTATGAAATTCGCATCTGAGGTGACCGTTCGGAGTTCTCCCCACTAGTTTCCAACGCTGCACGTTTTACTGCAGACCACAAGTAACCTCCCCTCACCGATTCTCCTTGAGACTAACTCGGGGTTGTGAAGGGAAGCGAGCTCGCACGCTACGTCTAAGGGCCTATCCCATTTTTTGGGGTAGTAGCAATTAACTGTTCCTGAGTAGACCGGCCCTCCGCGGCAACGCCTACTGTAACCTGCTCTGATTTGCGTGTCCTTTCTGAGTCTTCGTGTCCACTCTCTAA
>JTDE01003630.1:8046-22257 GCA_014338405.1 Paragonimus skrjabini miyazakii
CTTGTTTTAATAATTTTCAATCTTCTTGGTAACGTTTTCTTCTAGGATATTCCACGTCACTGTTGAGGTGAGCGGCGGCCCGAGTCACAGTACCTTCTGGTCAGGCTCATGGCTTGTATGATGATGGTCTAGCTGCCGCTACTCTTCCAGCTCTCTCCCTCTTCACTTAGCTGGATCCCTCTTGCTGTCCAATGCGTACTAAGTCGAGACGACATAGTCACCGTGATGAGGTTTTCACTCAGATGGAGATCGAAAGATTGTTACAGGACGGCGTCATCGAACCTTCGCGATCATCGTGGCGTGCATAAGTCTTGGTCATTACTAACGATCGCCATAAACGTCGCATGGTCGTCGATTATAGCCCAACTACTAATTGGTTCATCTACCTGGACGCCTATCCCCTTCTTCGTATCGACGATATGGCAGAGAAAATTTCAAAGTTCACTGTTATCAGTACGCTGGACCTCCAGAGCGCTTATCACCAAATATCCATTAACGAAAGCGAGAGACAATATACCGCTTTTGAAGCGTGCAATAGCCTATACTAATTCCACTGCATACCTTTTAGAGTGGCCAATGGTGTTGCATGCTTCCAGCGAGCGATAGACGAGCTGATACATCGAGAAACGCTCAAAGGAACCTTTGTCTACGTCGACAACATTACCGTGTGGGGAAAAGATGCGAGTGATCATGAGATTAATCTCAATCGTTTTATGTAAGTAGCTGATAAATACGGACTGACACTAAATCGAAACAAGTGTTTTCGCTACCAAAGAAATTCGTCTGTTGGGTTATGAAATATTCAACGGATCCGTGAGGCCAGATCCTGATCGGTTTGAAGCGCTAATCAGGCTGCCTGTACCTGTAAACTCGAAAGCACAATAAAGAGTGGATGGGATGTTCTCATACTATTCGCAGTGGTTCTCCCACTTTTCGGATAAAATCCACCCACTGATTATCAACAAGAGCTTTCCACTACCCAACGAAGTACTTTCCGCCTACGAATCTCTTAAATCCGAACTAGTTCAAGCCCCACTTTTTTCCACTGCTAGAGATGTTCCTCTTGTCGTTGAAACTGATGCCTCAGATATGGCAATCTCCGCTACACTAAATCAGAGTGGCCGCCCCATGGCCTTTTTCTCACGTACTCTCTGCAACTGAACGAAACCATTCCGCTGTTGAGAAGGAAGCTTACGCAATTATTGAAGCTATCCGGAAACGGCGACATTACCTAATTGGAACACATTTCAAGCTACTAACCGATCAACGTTCTGCTGCTTCCATGTATCATACGAAAACTGCTAGAGATCAAAAATGACAAAATTCAACGTTGGCGGACCGAACTATCTCAATTCTCTTACGACGTTGTATATCGCCCTGATTCAGATAATCATGCGGCCGATATTCTATCTCGAGCACTTTGCGCATCCACTCTTTCTATCGACCATCTTCGAAAGCTCCATGATTCCCTCTGCTACCCCGGAATTATTCGTTTGTCTCATTTTGTATGAACAAAGAATTTGCCCTTTTCTCTAGACAATGTCAAATTTGTTATTCAACAATGTTCCGTCTGTTCTCAACTAAAACCGAAGAATGTCCGAACATCCAAGTACGATCCCTTAGTAGAAGCTGAACTGTTAGAGATTAACCGCGAATACGCCCACATTCGATTTCCAAATGGTTGTGAGGAAACTGTATCCCTCCGACAACTGGCTCCCATTAAAAACACAACTCAACCGATACAACCCATTTTGTCAGACCTTATTTCAAACCCTTCTATTGTTGACGCACCCTGCACTATATCCGACACGACAGAAACTACTAGTACACCAGAAACAAATGCTGAAAATCTTCTCTCCCACCAACAAAGGGTTAGACCTTACTTCGAAATCGGGAGGCGTAACCTCACTTCACAGTTTTGCTATTATCTGTGTCCTAAGATAACCCATTACATAAGTTGGACAGTTAATCCTTAATGCTTCACATTTACGTTAGTTAACTTTTTTCAAGGCGGGGAAGAATGTCATATTTTATTTCTACATCATATTGTCCTCTTCCCTATCATACTGATCCCTCCATGTTATCCAAATCTACCTTTTCTGTTCGTTACGTTACAGATCACATGCCTCGTTTTCTGACTGATTAAAGCCTTTCTATCAGGCGTCTTCTCTGTGCTCTCAGTTACTTCTCACAGGTCTATTCGTTACATTAGGTATGCAACTCAGGACCTTCGTTAGCAGTAATGGACAGCTTCATCGATGTAGCAACAAATCAACCGATGGAAGAGAATAAAGCATAACAGCCACACAAGTATCCAAAAAATCATCAGTCTGAAAATAAAAGAGGGAAAAGGGATGCTACGTAATTTGCCAAATACAGACAGGCAATATCAGGATGATTGTACCGTGTAAACAAACCGAGCAACATATGAGAATAAGACAGCTTTGGTGCATCTTTTCGTACCCAGATTCACTGGCTGCAATGTAGATCTATAGGTATAATTTTAACCTTGAGCTGTGCTTATGTGTACTATGGCTCGGAATGCCGTCGATACTGATAGATTAAGAAGTAAACGCAAACGTATGAAACAAATAAATACGCAAATGAGATAACGTGGTCACAAAGCAGTCACAACCTTGCAGACAGATGTCGTTGACTGACGAATTGCTATGTCCGAGAACACGTCTAACCAGCGATGTGGACGAACATGAAAACGCAGATGAAATGTCGCGCTGCACACACGACCAACCTAATTCACGCGGGTAAGGTCAACACTGCGGTTGAAAACTAGGAAATTATGTGCACCTTTCGTACGAACGGGTTGCATCCCAGATTCGTGGAGCAAGATTGAACGCATACGCACTGCACACGTCCTCTTTTAATCACCAGTCGGATATGGCTGCAATGCATCGAATGATGAATACAGTAATGTACCCCTTCAGCAATAGAGAAAACAATCGTATCGCATCCTACACTCCGGTTATCCGAGGCTAGCAGACGAACTGGTTAACAACATTCAAAACTTAATTGCTCACTGCGTCCATCGCTTTTGCCGGCATCAAAGCGATAGCTCACATTTCGAAGCGACAAAGGGCGTTCCAAGGAACTGAGCCAAACGAGAAATAGTAAACAACTATGCTGTGGCCGAATATTTTCTTCATGAGTGCTTGGATATGAGGGTATCGCTGACAGTCCGTAAAGTATTTCGACTAAGACGAACAGAATGAAAGAAAAATGAGCAACTCCAATAAATCCAACCCTGAGTGAAATGTAGTCGACAGTTCCCTGCGGACCCTAATGTGAGTGTCGACCAGGAGGAATGACAGACGCAAAAATTGAGAGATGGAAGTATGTAAAACCTGACAAGTGCTGAACAGAAGGAAATAAATGGGTAAGAATAAAAGGCTACTCACCTGTTGGGTGATTTGTTGACGCATCAACTGAGGGTTAGGAGGAGCACCAATGGACATCATTTGATTGGGTGTCATAACTGATCCCGCGGTGAATTTAGTTCGATTGGTTGAAAGGAGCGGGTTAGAACTGCCGACAGAGTTGGCTCCGTTGGACATACCTGCCAGAGTGTGCTGGGGGCCTTGGGTAACAAAATTGCTAGAATTCTGAAAATGAGAAGCACCATTCAACCCTGTCGGCGTATAGTTTGCAACAGTGCCCGATAAACTGAACGGATAGGGATTGTATCGTTCGCGCAGTTCAAGCAGAGCACGTTCTGGCTCCATGTTGCAATCGATTAGCGCGGACTGAACGTCTTCTTTCTTGAAACCTTGGTTCATGAGATATTTCACCAAGTCAGCCCGATACGTATTACTGAAAGGCGGGACGAGCATTCGTTCCTGCAAAAATAAACAATGCGGCTCTTATTAAAGTGTGCTCAACTCAAATGACATTCTACATAGTCAGAAAAGATGACAACACTTGCTGACAAAAAATTTCAATGAAAAAAGATACAAATTTGTCGTATACAACCACAAAATATCCTAATTGTATGTGTACGCCGTGGCTAACCCACCGTATTGAAACCACAGATAAGTAGCACATACATCTTGCTGATGACGCCCTACTATCACTTACAGCTTGGTTGTTTATTTGCAAAATGTACGTCCTTGCTGTTGCATGTTTGAGTTTAGACATGGCTGTTTTATAGCAGCCGGGTCCCCTTTCTTTGTCTTCTGTGACGTGTCTAGTTAGGGGTTGCTCCTCGTGGTTATACAGCAATTAAGCATCAGCACCATCCACTGATATAACGCAACTTTGGTGATGATGACGACCTCGATATGGTGTGACGGCTCGAACACCTCGATAATCTATTGGACACAGATGATCACGCTGATAGTCATCCACATCAAGCGGACTAACAGACTAATGCTCAACTATCATTACTTGACCTCACGGGTTAGGAGTTAGAAGAATGTTGGTTCCCAGTAGTAAAAAAAGACACCAGTCTTAATTCGTTACCACTTACGGTGCCCTATGATGCACGTCATCGAGCAAAAAGCCTTGGTTGAAAAGTCAAATCCTACCGTTTAGGTCTGAACATTCTGAAAGTATCCCAGTCTGCGTTCAACCATGACTATCTACAATAGTACTCATCTACGTTGTGGAGCATAAACCGATTAGGTCTGAGTAAAAATATGCTACTGTTGACTACATGGTCAAACAAAACATGGTTCAAACAAAATTTTACGATCTCGTTTTCCCGTTGACAAAATTTTACGGTATTTTTTCCGTCAGACACGACGACAAACATTTTCAGTTCTGTTTGACACCGTAGCACTCGTATCGACAATACAACTGGAGTTCAAGCGATAGTAAAATGGAGCAACGCAGCAAATCTTTAACTACAACCTGTATATTGACAGTTGGGGGATTGGAATAGCGGTTCGGCGAATTGGTCGGATTCAGGTCTTTGTATTCAAAAAAGGTTGGTATGCGATTTTACTTAACGTGCAAGTGTTCTTCTCGAAGAAACTCAGATTTTCAAGGCAATCCGTTATTCTCTTTTAGGATATGTTCTTTTAACACCCGTTCGCTGAAATCAAGCAGTCCACAATCTAACTGACTTTAAGTTCTAACTACCAACAACCGACAAGCTGAACATGACGAACTGGACATCGACAGATGTGCCGCGTGACGATATCAGGCAGGTCTCACCACTAGTGTCAGAGAACCCCATTTTTTCTCCCAGGAGCGTCTCTTTCTCGGGGAAAACGTTTCTGGCCAGTCACGACGGATATAACTCCTTACACATTCCCGAAACTTGCTTGACTATTAATCCACCGTGTTTGTTGATAATTTAGCGGCATCGATTATTAATCTCGATACCTGTCTTTCAACCTTTCGATTCGAGTTGAAGGTCACCATTCAACATAATGATGCCCGTATCCTTTTTGCCCTGGAACGTGTCTTCGGTCAGTATTTAAGTGGTTATCGATTTCTGGTTCGACTTGGAAACAATCAGTGGGAATGGGTGCATCATCCGCCTGGGAAAAATTGAAACATTTGTATGTCTCGAAGTAAGGTCGTCGCACAGGATCTGCGGCAGTATTTGAATCTTACCTGTCTGGATGAATGCCGTTTTTGATTTTGTGCAGACATGCAACTATGGTAGGTCCAGCATCAAATATCTTCGGATTCACTGTGGACAAGTATGACCAATGATCTCAGCCTACAAAGAAGGCAAGTAGATGACATCCTAGCCTGTTATCACCGTATCTTGTTCCCGAAACTGACAGTGGATGAGGCCGACATACTATCATCGGTAATGTCCCTCGCGATCTACAGGGTAAACTGAAAGGCTTGTTGATCTCCCCAAACGGGCGCTTCTGAAGGTTTCGAGGAGAGCCCACCAGATCATGTATTACAGAGCTCCTTTACCGACTGCCGGACAACATCAAACCGGACCGATTCGGGCAGTAATTCGTTGGTCGAATGTGTGCTTAACGAGGAACTAAGAGTCACGTTCACCATCACGATCCCTAACCAAACAGGAGAGGAAACTATACTGGGATGGAAAGGCAATACGATCGAAGACCGCGCTCATGTGTAACAACCGGTGGTCGGTGAACCTGCCTTTGTGCGCATGTAACATGGGACAACGGATCGGAAAAAAGAAGCAACTAATCGACAGTAAAGTTGAGCCTCATTAAAGTAAGACCGCATAAAGTTACACATTTTGTTATGATCCGCTGATCAACGATAATCAGAAATGTCTAGCGTACGGCTATAGGAATCACGGAACGCAGTACAGAGCTTAGCAATACCCGAAAACCCCATAATAACACAGAAGATCTTGACCTTCAGTCGAGAATGTATTTGCTCTCAAACCGAAGGTAACATAGCAGACCTGCGTCTGCGTATATATATAGTCTTTGAATGGCCTTGAAAAATCCCACCTGAACTGATGCATTAAAAGTGAGGGAAACGTGAGCCAAAATTAAGTTTTGGCACGTTGTGGCGCGAAAAAATTGAATTCAGAATCACAATTTATTTTCCGAAGATATCTCGAAAGATAAATCAGTTTTGGGGGAAATAGACTTTCCCCAACACTTCCCGTTTGAGATGACAGTCACCCGTAGCACTTGGCTCGAGGGTCCACCTGTATAGGACGATGTGGGCGTCTGTTGCGATCTGTTTAACGTCTGGCCAGGAGACTGGTGGTGATTTCGGCATGAGGTAACGAAACTGTGGAATTGGTTGCATCCGGAATTGCGAACGTGTCCAAGATATCCAGCGGAAGCAGTTGTTGGTCGTCTGTTGTTGTTGAGTTCGTGTGCCGAGGGCGCAACTGGTTGCAGCGACGTTTCCACGTGGTGCCACTGGCGGAAACATCGTGCAGCATCTTTCTGTGACGAACACTCACGGTTGCGTCTGTCCAGTTGTTGTGACCCGATCGACAATCACGAGTGTAAACGGCTTCTTTGATAGCGAAAACGTTGTTGAAGTTTGAGCCGGAGACCTGTGTTGGCTCGATGCTCGCGATCCACAAGAACTTCGGTTGGTGATCAGCCGTCGGAAGTTGCAGGGTTGGGGGTTGTGCGGTAGACGAACAGAGAATCCTGTAACACCTCGTCTGTGGTCTCTTTCCCACGAGATTTAAGCAACGTCTGTTTGAGCGTGTCAAGGAAGCGTTCAGCTTGTCCGTTGGACCGTGGGTGATAAGGCAGAGAACGAGTGTGCTAGATGAGTGAACGGCAGCAGAAATCCTCGAAGTGTGAAGACGTGAATTACGTCTCGTTGTCCGACACGAGAATGTCGGGAAATCTATGCTGACTGAAAATGGGACGCAAGGCAGCGATAGTACTGAGGAACGTTGCCGGAATTGGCTGATCTCACCAGCAGGAGGAATCGTGAACCACTTGGTCCGGACGAACTGCGTGACCTGGGTGAGTATCGGATCTAATGCCTTCTCAGAACAATCCGAGATGTGCGAGACGACTGCTTCGATGCCGTAGGTCGAGGCATCTGCTGCGACCACAACTGACAGAGCTAGATTGTAGTGCAACAGCAGCAAGTCGGAGGTGAGCATTGGCTTCAGTCGGGCGAAGGAGCTCTCGTAATCGGGAGATCAACACCGTGTAGTATCTTTCTGTAACGGATGATTGAGCGGGGCCAGAACATCATGTTGCGTTGAGAGGAAAGCACTGTAGTAGCTGATAAGGTCAAGGAAGGACCGGAGTGTGAACATTTTTGGGCGCCGGCATCTGCTGAATTGCGCGAACACTTTCGGGATCTGGGCGGCGACCAACAGCGTCAAAAATGTAGCCCAAGTATTTGATGGACCACAAGAACATTTGGCAATTATCTATGCGTAACCGGAACCCGCACTCCTGGATGCGTTGGAGAACCGCGGCGATTCGGCCTCGGAGTTCATCGGTTGTTCGCTTCGTTATGATAATGTCGTCGAGGTAGGCGGTAGTACTCGGTAGGTCCGTAATCAGGGCGTCGATTACTTGTTGGAAACTGGCGGGCGCGGTTTTAATATCGAACGGAAGTCTGGTATACTGCAAGAGGCCTCGATGAGTGTTGATTGTCAGTAGTTCACGGGATTCTGGTGCAATCTCTAGTTGGAGATATGCCTCTGTCAAGTCCAGTGTGGCAAAGCAGGTGCCACCGTTAAGCAAAGTGAATATATCCTCAGACACCGGAAGCGGATAGCAATTTGATTCCAACGCAGCATTGGGACCAGTTGAGAAGTCACCACAGATCCGGATGGACCCGTTAGACTTTTTCAACACGACGATTTGGGCGGCCCACACGGAGTAGGAAACCGGTATCAAGACACCAAGTTGTTCCAGTCGTCTGAGTTCCTGGTCTACAAGCGGCAGGGCTGCGTAAGGAGCCGGCTGTTTGGGACGAAAGATCGGTTGGCTGCCAGGTCGGAGCTGCAGCGTGGCCTGGGTACAAAAGCAGAGGCCTAGGCCATCCTGGAACACGGGATCGAACTGGCGAATGATGTCATCGGACATCTTCTGAGGGGCGGCAGCAGACCGCAACTGGTTGCAGATGGCCGGGATCTGGACACTAAGGAGACCAATCGGTTCGAGCCAGTCAAGCCCGAAGAGATCGAGACCAGAGTTAGAGACGTAACAAGTCCCTTCGATGGTGGTGCCGCGGAATAACACTAAACAATGCAGTCTTCCAGTCAACTGCACCGAACCACCACAGGCACTAGTTGCCATCTGGGATGATGGGTAAACAGGAGGGCTGCCTATGGATCGCCAGAGCTTCTCGGAGATTATCATGATGTTGGAGGAAGTATCCAGCTGCAGGCGAGCAAAACGACCACTGAGGTGGGCGGACACAAACTTTCGGCGACATTGACTTGAAAAGTGGCCAGCAGACTGTTAGATTTGCCAGCTGCACGGGACTCGGCTAGCTGCTTGAACCTAAAGGTCACTGTCGGTTGCTTGTGGTTGACAGAAACCGTCCTTGTGACCGACCGCGAGGCACCGCTGGCAGCGATGCTGTCGAAAGGGGCAGAATTTGTGGAAAAGCCTTGCACCACAGTAACGACAAACGGAAGGCGGCTTCTTGGTATCAGCAGGACTGAGTTTGATGGGCCGCGTAGCAGATTTCTACTGGAAGCTGGAAACGGCCTGAGCTGAGCAGGGCACCCGGTCCGGATTATGGCCGAGTCGTGTTTGAGGCTGGCTAACATCTCACATTCGTCCACGATCTGTTCCAGCTCGATGTGTGACTCCTGGTCGATGTTAACCAAGAACCTGGAACGCGGGTCAGCATGGCTTGGTGATTGCAGAACGCAAATGAAGACCAGGTAGCGGAACTGGTCATTTTTTGAGCGAACCAAGCTTGAACCGTCCGCATTCACGGTTGACGAAACCGGCATAGATGACAAAGTCGTCTACGTCTCGTTTGACGAGCTGGAGGCACTGGGACCACAAGGTGAACAGAGACGAGGTATTCTCAAAGATATTCGTCAGCTTCTGGACCTTGTCCACGGAAGTCAGGGTTTGCGGTTCGGCGGGAAAGATGTAGTTGATATAGCGGACCTGTTCCGCTGGGCCCAATTTCCGGAGTAATAGATGAACCTTCGTCTCGTCATCTTTAGATGCCAGCTCAACAGTGAATGAATCTTCGTATCGCTTGTACCGAGCCTCGAAGAAGATACCAGCTTGGGGGTCATACAGGAAATCGGAGACATTCCTGGTCAGGTGATCCACGGATGGCGGATCGACAGAAGTTGACGGCCCAAGCGCTGCAAAGCGGGTGGCTAGCATCTTCATCAGTCGGATCTGCTTGAGATCTGGATCGGCAGATATTCAAAGAGAGAACGAAGACAAAGCAGAAATCTCGTTCGGGTATTGCTAAGCTCTGCACTACGTTCCATGATTCGTATAGTCGTGCGCTAGACATTTCTGATTATCGTTTACCAGCAGGTCATAACATTTGGCGACGGGGATGGGATTCAAAATCACAATTGATTTTTCGAAGATATCTCGGAAAATAAATCATTTTTGGGGAAAATAGACTTTCCCCATGTTTGCAGTATGCAAGCCAAATTCGCATAAGCCGCGGGGATGTCGTGTATACGAGGGGATCAGCGTAACTGGATAAAGCCAACACCCTTGACTTGAAGAGCGGCCTCCAGAAATCGATCCTTCCACAGAGTCAGTGATGCATCAGACGCTGCACATAAACATTCATTGAACCCGAGGAAGTGGGCCAACAAGCGCAAATGTTTCCATGCTGACCATTGGAAGCAGTCCCACGGTTGACATAAATCGACCTTAAGAACGATATATCCGGGAAAATCATTTTTCACACAGTCTTTTCTCCAGGGGAAACAGCTTTAACCAATCAGGATGGACAGAAACACCCTGAACGATTCTAGGGAGTAGCCTTCAATATTTTTTCCACTTACTTAACCCTAAATGAGCCGCGTTTACTGACTACTTGATCTTACCTACTATTTTCGGCATCTGTTCTTTAATCCTCCGAATCTGGTTTTGGACATAACCACTCATATATATAGAACTGCATCCACAGAGCCCATAAAATACGCAAATGAACTAAAAACCATACAAACCTTAGTAAGGATATCCGACGTAGAACAGACTAGAAACTACAAACAATGCTACAGTATCGGATAATGTATCTGGAATCATGTAGATTGAAAATCACTCACAACTGATCGCAGCTGCGATCAATTGTGGGTTATGTTCAATCTATATGAAAATCAAAATCCCCTACTACTCATCAGTATCTGGAATCATTCAATCAGGTATTTTGACCAAACAAATGCGCAGATCAAAAATGGACGAGATCCACCAGGAAAAAAACACCTACTGGCACTCATTCAACAGCGACAACCAACAATACGTCGTAACCACTTAGCTATTGTCTCAAATAAAGCGCTCATCTAGGAGAGTAAAGAAAAAAATGTCGCACGGGATTCGCTCACCCAAGATAATACGAAATTTTTACACAAGAATGGATGAATAAAGCGTCGTCACAGAAAAGTCGTAATCGAACAGGTAAAGCGACGTCAACTTCAACTGCAACGCAGATAGTTACCATGAAAATTACGTCCACCTAAACCACGTTTCCATCACAATCCAAAAGTCGGTAGTCGCGCGCCAATCGGACAGTATAACAGTGGCAACAGGCTTGTCATTAAAAAAACAGGGAACAGTTACCCGCTAGTACTTACACCTAAAGCATTCGGGTTGGTCGTTGACTGTTGACGTTTGACATCATCAGACCCAGAAAACATTAGAGACGGCAACAACGATGTGCCAGAAGCCATTGATGAACTCCACTGAAGAGCAGCAGCACTTCCAGAGAACCCATCCCAAGAATTAGCTGTCCCACCGCCTTCCAGAGGTGTGCTACCGCCCAGTGATACAGCATCTGCACACCATGTTGCAATAACTTCCGGTTGACTTACGTTTGCAACCACACTGCGGGCGCCACCAAGGAGAGGACGCCCCCCGCCCGTATTGCTGCAGTTAACTGGCCATGATTCTGAAAATGAGAAATATGAATATATCACATATCTAACACGATTACGGCTGCATAAAGCGGTAAACACTCCCTCAGGTTGGAAAATAGTAAACGCCTGGACTGGGTTCATCATTACCTGATCGAAAGTGATAGTTTTACATTAGCAGCTTCAACTGTTTGTTATCCCCAGTAATAAGACAGAACAATTTTATTAGTATGAAGTGGACTACGCAGTTCACCAACAACATATATAATTAACACGAAAAGACCGCATGAAGTGCCAAACGTGCCATGAGCCCTCCACAGTAAACAAGAGTGAGGCCGAATGAAAACAGAGCAAACCCGAAATTGACGATTCGGTTCAATGTCCAACAACCTCGGAGAGAACAAATATAGCAAATAAAGTTAGGTTACGCGTTTGATAGAATTCTATCATAAGTTGGCAAATTACCGGTATCAATAGATCCACTATAGCATTCCACGCGCTCTTAAAACTTTGAAGATCACCACAAAAATGCAGTTATCAGACAAACAGACGGTTGTACAGGTGTCAATAGTATATGCATTTATATAGCCAGTCTCAGACTACTATTGTAACCGATCAAATAGTTCTTCCTGAAACGAGGGGAAAACGCTTAGTATGTGTCGATACCTGTAGGGTGAAAAGTAACAGTGACAAAAATGAAATTTGTCGACGTCGAATCAATGAGGTGATGATGTTAACGACATGAGATGACAAGGGATGGCCATAGAACGACTAGAGATGGCCGTGAAGATAGGCGTCACGTTCTCTAAAGAGGAACTAAGCGAAATTAGGGCTAGAGCTGTGGTTTGTGGTCGGACATGGGGATGTGTGATCTTTCTAAGGTCACAACGAGGTTGGAACTTGATGTGGTAAGACGGCTTGTGCATCTCGATGGCATACTTGGCCAAACTGGACAATGTGGCGATCATATCGACAGTCACTCATACCAGGTAGGCCA
Organism: Paragonimus skrjabini miyazakii; assembly: GCA_014338405.1. Lineage (NCBI taxonomy): Eukaryota > Metazoa > Platyhelminthes > Trematoda > Plagiorchiida > Troglotrematidae > Paragonimus > Paragonimus skrjabini miyazakii. Next base: position 20,511 of record JTDE01003630.1, read on the forward strand.
ACAGGTAGAGGTCTGATAAACCAGTCTCCTGGTCCGCCAGTTCGGCGGTTGAAAGAAGGTTGACATCGTATTCTGGAAATAATACGTCTTAGTACACTGACACCCAGCCGTTGTCTTGCGATACAGGCTTTTGGGCCGAAGGTTTTGGTCAAGAACCCTAGTCGTTCTCCTGTCTTAGTCTGGGCATCCTAGAAGTACCTCAGTCTAAATATAACCATGATATTTACTTAAATTCTCATAGAAACACCATGGGACCGGACAGAAGTGTTTTCTATAGATGGCCTTACTCGAAGAACTACTGCGCATAGTTTGCTCTCGTTATCACTTTTTGAATGTGACAACTTGCGACACAAGAAACTGTGAGGCATTAATCACTTACAACTCATCGCGAACACTGCTTTCAAATAGAATTCATATTCTCGTGTTGAAATATAGACGTAGCTATTTTTAGTGATTAGGCCTCCTCCCCCTTTTTCTTATCTCTTCCGAAACTGGGTTTGTTTCTTTTTCTTCGTGATTGTGTAGCAGCTAAGCATCAATGTGAACCACTGGCGCATTGCTGTCTATGATGATGATGATCACTCAAATCAGAGGGGTTTTGATGTTATTAGGGACGAAATTTTCAAAGCTTTTATCTCCAGTGTTTAGTACAACACTCTTCTGGCCGATAGGGCAGACGCTTCTGCTGTTATGGATGCTGCCACCCTAAACCACCGCGTCCGACAGGCGGCCTTCATCAGACGGTTGTTAAGGCAACGACATCAATACGTCGTTGAAATCATATTTCATGAAAACCACACTTCTCACACACAAGCGTTTCGTCACTTAAATCTATAGCAACCAACAAAAAGAAAGTCAAAGTTGGTGAAACAGATCATTACAGATTGAAACTGTCCCAATTCAAGTTTGAAATAGTGTAATGAATCTGAGAAGTTGGAGTGGCAGACTGACTTTCCCATAATTGTCTTGAAGTTTCAGTAGCAAGCATTGGTTAGCCGCTTTGTCACTTCGGCGCCTTATGACTGATGTTTTGTACGTGCAGAAGAGCTCTCCTTTCCCACTGAAGGGAATCAAAGCGTTGTCGCTAAAGGTTTGGCGTGATCATGATCAAGGTCGGTCCAACAAAATCGTCCAACCTCTCGATGACCTGTTATCCGCTCATTCATAATGGTCACGGGGTTGATCAAACGGTGCCTCAGCATGAAAGTCGACTCGTCAAGAGTAACGTGGAATATCCAAAGATAACAAATTAGCAAAAGGAATAAACTAAAAACTGGGTAACAATAAAGCCAAGCTACATAACTAAGTATGCCGTGGATGTAAGCGTGCCATGGACTGTGGTAGTCATCCTGGATAGCGTCTCTAACCACCAATTTAAATAATCGGGAGGTCCCCAAACAGACATCCGATATCTGCCCCACCTGTTCAACTAAAATACTAGGATCTCTAAATTTTTCAACCAAATTGTTACTCGACCACCGCGTGACTTTACGAAACATTGGTGACCTCAATGCATAATCTCCAGTACGGTCAACGCTGAGCTGATACACGGAGTATGTGATCCGAATGTCAGAAATATCATCATCATCATCATCATCATCATCATCATCACAACAGCCATGAGCCTGATCAGAAGGTACTGTGGCTCTGGCCGCCGCTCACCTCAACAGTGACGTGGAATATCCTAGAAGAAAACGTTACTAAGAAGATTGAAAATTATTAAAACAAGACTAAGTGGAAGAACTAG
>JTDE01003630.1:22873-39005 GCA_014338405.1 Paragonimus skrjabini miyazakii
ATCTCATCAGCAATATTACAGGCTGACGAGATAGTGCTACCCAAATCTGTGAAACTGTCCACATTCTCAAACGGATTACCTGCAATGAAGAAAGTAGGAGTTGAAGTGCCCCAGTCTTGGAGCAACACTTTGCACTTTGAACGGTGCAAAGCGCATTCCATACAAACCAGCTCGGTCACTCATCTTATCCAGCATGGTCTGCATGTCTTCGGCAGTGGGGCTAAGCAGGACAATATCGTCCGCATACGCCAGATCGGTCACTCTAGTGCCAAGAAAATAACTCAACACCAAGTTCACCAGAGTGCTCAAGCGCACCTTCCAGAATGTCATCTATGACAAAATTGAACAAGAAGGGAGAAATCGGAGACCCTTGACGAACGCCCGAGACAGTTGTCCATAAAGTCTCACTCTGCTTGCAGAGTACAGTGAGATAAATTCTATACGGCGGGAAACAAGAAGTGTATAAGCGTTTTTAGCTTATCAGGTTTATGAGAAACAGTTAGTTCAAGAAACTTTCGAAAAATTATATAACCAATGTTTGCATACGTCACCACTGTTTGTGGAGTTTGTGTCGGCATCAAATCGGTCCGGTCGTAGCAGATGATCCATTATATCTGATTAATTAAATTGTAACGACTATACTTGTGAGAAATAACCGAGAGCGCAGTGAAGACAACGCGTGATAGGAAGGTCTTAATCAGTCAGAAAACGAAGCATGTGATTTATAACTTAGCGAACGGAAAGGTAGATTTGGATAACATTAGGAGAGATCAGTATGATAGGGAAGAGGACAGTATGATGTAGAAATAAAATATGACACAATGTCATTGTTGCGTAACTTCACTGAAGTCTGCTCTAGGTCGTCGCGCTTTTTCTTTGTGCAATAAGCGTGGGCATGCCCCGATTGTTCGAATATCCACCTCATTCTAATTTATAAGGGTCGACTCAGAAAAACTGCAAAATGTAAGTTGATGAATGGCGATTGAAGCCCCGCCACTCCCCGATTTACCTTATACGTGTTGAAGTCTTCCCGGCTTTGTTTTGCTACTATCATTTGGTCCTTGACATTGCTTTTCATAAGGTAGAATGCTTTCGATGTTACAGTATTCGTGATGTTCCTTCTATATCTTAGCGGTAAACATCGTTGCCTTCAGTTCTGTTGTCTGTTCAAGTTCATCAGGACATTCATTCTGCTTGGTATGAAAAAAGTGATTCGATTCGCAGTAGTAGTTAACATGTAGCTCATCAAAAAGTTTACAGCTTCCATATCACAGGACGTGCTTCAACGTAGTCTATTAGGTCCTTTGTCAATTATATATTGTCAGACCGCTTTAATTCAGTTCACTTCTGATCTGGTCGGGACTAAGTCACTGGATCAGAAGTTGTACAGTCAACACAATCACTTATAAATTGTATTGTTCAAGTTTTCTTGTCTCAGGTTCTATTTTTGTTTTGTTCTCTTTTCAACACAAGTTCACTGTACATGTTGCTAGCGATACAGCCACCGTTGACCGTGTTAGACTTTTACAATCCACATTGATTCTATCACACTATAAAGCCTTGCTGAACGTGCATACCCTGTTTAAACTGGCGGTTTAACTGACTGCCTGTCTCAAGCTATCGTCATCGATATATGTCTTTTGGAGGCTCATATCCAGAGCTGTATCGGCACTCTGGTTTCTATCCTCTGATTCGTTGACCACGCAGCTTCAGAGTGCGCACGTTCTGACTTTATGCTAAGATTCTGGTCGATTCCGCTTTGTTAGGTTAACAGTTTCGGCCGGATTCATGGAAGGTCTTCCTGCTGAAACATGCTTGTTTGCCATCGTAGCTTGCACTTCGTCTCATTTTCCACTGATTTCGCTTCCTAAATACGTCACAAACATTTTGTTTGTCCATCAGACGGGTAGTCTTTATGGGGGTCAGAACCTAGGTTTTGTTTCACAGTTTGCCTGCGACACACGTTTTGATAATAATGCGCAGTTCTTTTGTACAGTTATGAGATTTGGTTCGTCCGTATGGATAATGTGGGTAGTGCGAGCTTGTTTGTTTTCGGTCACCGATGTTTTTTCGTGGCATTGCACTTGCGTGATGGGAACACTGCGCAGTGAACGGTATGTTTCATCAGCATGTTGTCGGAAACGACATCGTTAGACACGTTCATGTCGTTTTGTGGGCTCCCGCTGCTCAAGCATTCTGTGCGAATACCAGTCTAGCGTTCATCGCGTAACTTGAGTTCAGGATTTGTAGAGCTTAAAGTGAATATGTGGTGATTCGAACTTATATACTGCATGTCCGGAAGCTGCCTTTAGGTGAACAGTGCGCGATGGGAATTCAAATACTGGGTACTCTGGCTTCGAAGTAGAGTTGGGTAAAGCTTTACTGGTCTTCTGGCTGGGTCAACAGAGCGATGCGCACATGTGGTTAAACACGTTGTCAAAATTATGCCGTTGTGTAATCCTGTGTTTCTTTTCGTTTTGTTTTCCCTCCATTTTTTGCAGCACTTGAATCTGATATATTGTAATGTATTTGATGTGTACGTTCATTCTTCCCTACCTAACATCCACTTTTTTATATTTATATTATGGCGCTTTTGCCATCTCGTGGACTCCACATGGATAACTATATGTTGGTGTATCTGTAATTGCGCTACGCTGGTCGCTTAATTACTGTACTGCACATCATGAATAGCTTCGCATGAATACTTGAGATTTCCGATGAGTTATGGTTCAGAATTTGTGGACTACATTAAGTAATTAACGAGGGTAACGCATCGCTCACCTATGGGGTAGGGGTCCGGTGATGTCCGCAGTCCATCATTGATCTGTGGTTTGAAATGGAACAGTGACGAATGACACTTCTGCGCGTTAAGCGGATGAGCTATTGACACCATTTTTTATGGTGGGTACCTTATGTAGATAGAACTCCTGATCTCAGGGATCTAATTGCGGTGGTTAACGCCGTAATTTCTCTACGGAGATGAAATCAAATTTTTATCCAAACTGCGGTCCGTGTCTTAGTGTCAGTGATCGTCTTTTTGGGAGGGTTGCCTTTTTCTGGGGTGATTTCTAGAAGGGTTATTGAGCTCTACAACGTAGTGCTGTGTTCCCACCCACTTTTTGCCTCGATAGTAACGAAGGGTTATAAGGCTTATCAACCGTAAGTATCAGTTGTATTATTATCTAGGTCCTAGCAAGTCTGACCATGACAAGCTTCTGTGTCGAATAAGGTTAATTAACAACGATTTGATGACCCACAAGGTCACTCCTGTCTACTCGAATTGAGTAGAGTCCTTAACCATATTTTACCTTTTCGCCGCTGGTGGAATCGTGATGTGCAATACTCGTCCCGGTAAACACTCCGCAGACGTGTAGAGTAGTTCATAGTTTGCTTCTGTTCAGCAATACGCATTAGCGAACCACCATCTCGTTACTCACTTGGCCTCCTAGCTGATGTGGTCTATTTAGTTCACACAAGGGGTTTGTACAGATCCTTGTTTCGACTGGGTCAAGCTTCTAAATATTGAAACTGAAAGTCAGCTCTAGGAGTCTGAGATGTAGTGCCGCCACTGATTCACTTTTCCTTTGGTTATAGCAATCACGGGCCCATATTCTGTTACTCCTATCGAGATTAATGAACCAGTTTCATGTTAAATATATTCAGAAGTTTATTGTAAATCTTCTGTAAAGCCTTTGAGTGTCGAGTGTTAATTGTTACCTGTTTGGTTTTCAGGGACGGTAAGCAAATCACACTTCTGGTTAAAATAAGCATTTACGCATTTGCACACAATGCTTACCGAGATCTTTATCATCGATCGAATAGATCTTAACGGTTCTTGTTGTACGTTTGGTGTGTAAAGTGCACTCGGCCGATCGATTGCGCGCTTACCGACTTCCCAAATTTCAGTTTCGTGCACGTGCGGTTTTTATTCGTCTGTTTTTCCACAATGCTTTTTCCATTTTTGTGTATTTTGCCCATCCATCATCGTAGTGTTCGCTTTCAAGATTATCGATAGTAAATTGGGGACGTTGTCCCTTGTTCTGGTCTACCGTCTATTAGGCTCACAGCAGTTCAATGATGATGACGCTCGTTAATCACATGTTCGATTACCCGTTATTGAGATTTATCCTAACCAAAGTTGAGCAGTGTAACAGTACCGCCGGCTTGCGTGTGACCTTTTGTGCCACATGACAACGCGCAGTTAGTGTTTCAGAAGTTGGGCCCGTAACTACCGTATTTACAAACTTCGTCTGCATCATTTGCTCGAACTGCTTTGTGATTTTGAGTCAAATGTGATGATCTGTCACATATTTGAAACCTAACTAGTGATAAGTAGCTTGTGTTTGTCGTAAGACTAATGTAAGATGAACATCTAAAAAATTGAAGCAAAATTCAGAAGACTAATTTTGGTTGCACCGGGTCTTAAAGTATAATCGGCCCGGGTTTTTTGCTGTGAAGTTTTTTGTTACAGATACCGTGTTGCTGTCATGTAAAATCCGGCTGTTTGTGTGCAAGTTGTAGACATTTTACGTTGGTTATTTAACTTTAGATGATTAGTGCGTCAAGCCTCACCCATCTTTTTCATTTCTAGACTAGGGTTGTTCCTTTTCCCTCCTACGCTTGTACAGCGGTTAGACACTAGTATCAACTATTGATAAGTCGCTGACAAATTCGTTAAAGGCTGTTATTACCGTTAGTTGTCAGTAACGCATCATTGTCGACTGTTGCGGCATTACTGTCAATGATGAGTAAAAAAATAGCACAAGGTCAAACCAGGTGAACCGACGCACACGGTTCTGTACTTGTGGGAAGACCGTTGCTTGTCCGTCTCTCCGACTCGCCATTGGCTACCTCCTGTTTCTGACACTTAAAGCACTTGTCTTCATTTGTCCCACTCAGGTTCGGTCGGCTTTGAACCTCTCATTGCCCAATCCGCTCGGAAATGGCGCAATGAGTGCTGCTCATGCTTCCATTGGTGCCGCAGGAAACTCACTATTGGGTCAACCGCCTCCGCCATTATTGAGCGGTGCTGGTGTGCTTCCTTGTGTTGTTGGACCTAGTGCATCAACTCCCGGGGCCAGTTCTCAGTCTCACCTAAGAAATACTAATATTGTCAACGGCAACACACGTTTTGCCCAAACCGTCCCATCCGTCACCAAACGTTCCGATCGGCAAATGGCGATTATCGTGGCTATCCATGAACTTCAAAGAAAGTACCAGGTAGGCCATCACCCTCCCGTTTACATTCATTTTTGTTTTCTTTTATTAATATCGTTTCTGAAGCAGTATCTCCCTCTTTCTATTTACCCGTTTGGTTTAAACGCGTGAACTACTTTGCAGCTTATGGACGCGATTTTTGAAATATTGATAAACAGCGGGAAACTTGGATGTCGAAGATATATGGTGTGCACTGTTTGGGCCGAGTTCCAATGTCTAGAGCATATATGGCTGCAATTTTCATAAATTATCATCGTTTCCCTCACCTCAGTTCACTTGGGTAAGGACCGTGTGATCAGACGTTCCGGGATGCGACGGCATGCTTTGAACTGCGGTTTGTCGACAATATTTCGTGTGTTGGACACTAACAATCTGCACCAAGCGAACGTAATCTCTGAGTTGCAAAAACAGTTGGTCGACGAGTTTATCAACAGCTGTTCCCTTGGTGTAGACTCTTTGGAAAGATGCTCTAGTAGCCGTTGAAAGCCGGCGACGATCGCCAGTGTACCGATTCTTGTTCAAAGCCAACTCATCTTAGATCTCTGTTTTTATTCCTGGTATTCAACCAGGCTGTTAAATGCAGTCCCTAGGTCTTCTTTCAGTGTTGTATAACAAGCAGTTTCGTTGTGAGTAGTATACTAGTCATTAGTATATTACCAACAGGCGACATTCAGGAACAATAAGGCAATCTCCGAACGCCAGGAAGACGACGGACAAGAAGAGACTATCGGAATAATGTATACGTGCTGTGTGAGAACTTCCACCAAGGCGTGCAAATGAGTGTACGCGTTTGTGGTTCAATTTTTGACATGACCTTCACGGGAGTTTGCCCAATAAACGAATTCGCAGGCCAAGCGTCTTTTGCGGTCACAATAGTTTGCATTCCATATGTCGACCTGCACCCCGACCGCTCTTAAGATCCTCAAATACGGTCTTATGCTCCCTCATCTTCGAACGACCGCAGCCAGTGTATCTTCTTTGAATTGTTCAGAGCACCGGGTGTTATACCTAAAGATAATGCCGCGGATTAGTTTACTGTCGAGAACGGCACATGTTGCTTACAAATACTTCATCCGGTACGAGTATGTGAACATGCCTTCAACGTCCTCTTTTCGTATTTCGTTCGGGTTCTGCAATTGACTATACGTCTGTTTTAACAGAGAGGACGGTATACGTCGTGGTTATCCACTGTCCCCATTTTCGCTCGATTTTATCATAGGCAACATAATAGGTGACCATCTACTCGCATATTGTTTATTGATGTTAGCCTATCCTGTTCGATGATTTAGGTCAGCCATAACGACGTCGAGCAATATATTTCGTTCTGTCAAGTACCTCGTGATTCACTTTAAAACTTCATACTGCACCACCTTGTGAATCCACACTCATCCTGAAACAACTACACGGTATTTTGAATGTGACGCTTTAGGGTTTAACTTCGGCTAGCCCTGGGCAGCCCACCAGTTTTTAGTCGGTTCTGCCTAATGATATTACTATTATTTCCAGATTCCGTATGTGCCGGTTTTTAACAAGTGTCAGATTGCCAACCTATGGCTTATTACAGTGCACGCTCCCCTTGCTCACCGTTTTCCTTTTCCGTGTATGGAGGACGGTCTCTCTTTAGTCTCTTCTCCGTGCACAGATGGTTATCAGTTTTTTGACAACCTCAAATGTCTCTGCTGCCGTCGCTTTTTGATATACAAGACACATGAACAGACCTTTTGATTTTGTTTCACAAGATGTGATTAAAATTAAGCACACTCTTTTTTGCAGAGCATTCACCAACAAATCAACATGTATAAAAACAATCCAACTATGTGCTCGCAGCCTCAATATGCAGATGTTTTCGCTGAACTGCAAGGCCAAATGCAACAGATTGAAGCGCAACTGAAAGCCAAGCAAGCTCAACTGAATAGTGTCTACGCACAGGACTGTGTGTCAAATTCGCTGAGCCGTGCATTCCCATTGGCTCCAAGAATCGTGGATGGTTCGCGACCTGTATTACCTCTCAGTCCGAACAATGGCAGCTCCAATTGTTTATTTCCGCCTAATCGGGCAACTCAGGACCCACTCGTGCAGCAGCTGATGGATTTACGATTGAACCCTACAAGCGGTTCTTCTGGTAGTACGTTTTTCTTTTGATTAGAAATGGCATCGTTTGCTAGCTGTTGCATTGACGTGGTTGGCTACCGCTTGCACTAAGACTGTTTTATCTGACTCTATTGACGCGTTCCTTTGTCACGAGTGCTACTTATTCATAGTACAGATGACCGAAGACTATGGCGTCCTGTTATTTATGATTCTCTCAACTATTTCAAAATGAAGAATTGCATCCTACGAGGTCGCTATCATGTGAAACTACTGGAAGTAGTTGGTTTGCTTGTTCGTATTCCGTCGCATAGGCTAGCCTACGGAGAGGGACACTTCTGTTTTCACTTCCTTACTCTCACACACATACATTACGGTTTTCAAACGTTCCAAAGTTGCTAGTCCGATTTATTGAATGTTACCATTACTCAGAAGAAATAATGTTTTGACCTGTCTACTTTGACAAGTCTAGGCAACTGAGAATCCCCCTTTTAACTGGGATGTCTCCTAATTTCCGTATTTGAGAAAAGAGCCAGAGTCCTCCATAAGATCAGCGGCGAGTTTATCCTGGTCGTCGTCGTAGCTAGATTTTTGGCATCCATCATGCTCCCTTAGAAGCAGGAATTAAGAAACCACAAGAATTTCCTTCCCTGGCAAAATTACGTGGGTGAGGTCTATACTCTTCGTGAAATTCAGGAACGTCACCATTATCGCTGTCAACCTGTTGCTGTACTTCTCGACTGCAACGGCGCGTTTGACTCGATCGGGTCGTTTAAATGATTGGGTATGTCGACCAAATGTTTACATCATTGGCGCCGTATCTTTATGTATCAGTTCAGTTCAGGGTTCACAAGGAAGAACAAATTTCTCAGCGGAAGTTGTATCCTCCGTAGATGAACTGATAGTGGGCTGTCCGTGACATTCGCATGATTCCAACGTTGGTAACTTTCCCGGTGGGCAGATGACGAGTCTGGGCTAAGCCGATGACAAAATACTGTTTGATGGTTTTCATGACATTTTTTCGTTCTCTGACCGTTTCCGATGTGCTCTGCAATTTCATGTTGCAAGAAATTGTGGAAGTAACGTTATCCTACACTAACCAGTGAACTTCTGAAAATTGTCTTCGATCGGTTTATGCATTTAGGCCACTTCCTGTCAAATTACGAAGTTATATGAAATGAGTTGATATTCGTTTTTTAAACCTAGAGCAGTACTCTACAGTTTGGAATGCCAAAAAGATGTTTGACTTTAATTTATTAGTCGCATTCATAAAACAAGACAGTTTTACTTTGCGATTTCAAACTATTACTGTTGAGGGTTGACTATGTAAACCGCACTGGACTCTTCGGTGATCGATGTCTGTGTTGATTCTCATCTATCGAACTGCATTACTGGATAAACGATCGTGAAATTGAAAAGCAGGTTTTTTGACGCGAGGTTCTGTAAAGCCCACACCTATATCTTACTCTTGCATAGACTTAGATACTTTGGCCATGTATTACAAGTGCCAACTCGTCGTTTATCACGTCGTGTAATATGCCGAACTCCCAGCTCACTGGCGCAAAATATCCAGTCGACGATTTGACAAATGGAAATGAAAATAGTCACTAGTATGTTTGGAATGATGGTTCTACTCTTCTGGTGCGCCTGGGCCCTCATTGTTCATCTGGCCTCTCGTTCGAAATACAAGGGGATATGACAGTTAATCCGATTCGGTGGTGTGGCGGTTGTCTTTGTCTAACTGAATTCCGCAGGAATGTCGTTTTGTTCTTGCAGCCTGGTTGTTCGACATCAAAGTATGGAAACATTGTTATTGGTCTTTGTTAGGTCAAGCATAAGTGTCTTAGGACATAGTTTCTTCCTTTTTTGTTTAAACTAAGGCTTCGTTTTCTTCTCATGACGGTTTTGCATCAATGTCAGTCACTGGCTTGCTGCTGTTGATAATTATGATAATGCTTGAAGTTGGTCTTGTGATCAATATGCTTTTGCTTGTATGTTTAAGTGCTTTCTTGCAGCAGTACGACTCTATCCTTCCCCCTTGTTCGTTTTACGTGCCGGTTATTTGAATTACAAATATGTATATTACAGGGTTTGAGATAGTTAAAGGATTGACCGTTTAGTTCTGCTTTGAACAACTAAGTACACTTCATCTTATGAATTTTAGATTAGGATACAGTGCCTGTTTTTAGTCTTTGAAATCTGTAGGTGTGTCGATTTCAGGTAGTCTCTTTTCTGTTTCACAGATGTCGATGGAGATAATGATTTCCCCGCGATTGGTACATGGACGTCTCATGCTAAGGGTAATTCTGACGTCCAAGATAAAGTGCTGTTGCACGAAGGTTCTGGTGAGTTAAGACGTTTTACTTACTTCTGTCATTCTCCGAGAACCCAGTCTTCATACCCGGCCTTGTTTATTTTTCTTCATGTATGTCCAACTCTTGTTGGTGCCTTGACGGAACTGACCTGAAGATGGTCTTATTTGTGTGCTTTTTCACCTTGACTCCGTGGTCAGCGTTAACAACTAGTGCGGCCGTCCCTCTGGTACAGCTGATGGGATGCAGCAGAACAAAATCGGTTTCACCCGATGAATTGAATGTTGCATTATTGTGCTGTCTGCGTGCAGCAGAAATGTCACCGTAGTTTATCTTCATCTAAATGGCATTGAACTTGATCAGATGATACTGTTGCTTGGGTCGCCACTCACCTCAACAATGACGTGGAAAAAAAACTACTAAAAAGGTCAGGAACTAAGAGAGGATTGAGTGGATGAACCAGGTATGGTATGAATACAGATACGTTACCGAGCGGAAATAATGTGAAGCTAGTGAGTAACTTGAGCGCAACAAACACTAGGCGGATACCTTTGTGGTTGTCACTTAGATTTCGTGTGCTCTTTTTGAGCACGGTGATTACTGTTCATAAACACCTGTCACTCGGTACTCCTCCAGCTTTTCAAACCGTCTGAAGGTGTTTTCCAATTCTGATATCAACCTCGCCCTACTGTCCTTGAAAAGAGAAAACAGGAGATTTGGTCTAGGAACTTCGTTACTCTTCGACAACTTAAACTCTAGGATCACCTCTGCATCCGACGGAGGGTCGCCCGGAACGCAGTAACTGATCATTCTGATCCTGCCGGCTATGTCATCTAGTTGAGACCGCCTGTACTGATCCTCAAAATGCTCAACCCACCTGCCAGATCGGCGCGATTTGCTGACGGTGAGGGAACCATCTTTTTCACATATGGTCTCACTTACACCGACTCGACGGCCGGTACAACCATGGATCAAAGTTGCTTTCTGCTATTCCCAGATAAAAAGGTTCGTTCCATCTCTTCTGACTGTGTTGCTCAGTCTGCGCAAACCTTTGGTCAGCCTGCGTTTAAGTTCTCGATGGTCGTCACTATATTCAGAGTCAGATGGAATCGAGCAGCGCTTGTTCATAAGGTTTATCGACGTGACAGAAATTCAATCCTAACGCAACCGTACGGCCCCTTCGGAATATATATCATAGCGAGTTTTCATAGCTGTTATGATTTGTTCCCAGTGTTCGTTCGGTTCTCTTATTTGACTAGAACTGGCCAATTTGTTCACCAGTGCTTCCTGGTAAGCGTCCTTTACAGTCTCCTCGTTTGAACGCTAATTACTTATCTTGCACTTGTGTGTATGATCTCTGGGCGAATGACAAAACAAAACGGGCATGCACAACAACATGATCCGAGTCCAAGTGGCTGTTCCAAAGTGCGCGGAAGTTTTTAACAGACCGACGCCATCTGCAACCGACCACTATACGAGCGAGTTGTATAAATGGCAGAGAACGGAGTGGTCTGCGTGTAGAGCAATCTTTCTTCCTTTGTTCGAAATATGGGAACCGTGAGATGCACACAACTGCAGTAGTCTTTCGCTATTGCCAGTACACGTTGCCCGGACACTAAACATATCTCCCAGTCGATTTTCCTCTAGAGAGAGACGACCAAGCTGAGCACTGAAATCGCCGACTAGTGTGCTGATGTCAGTGTTTAGTCTGCCTCAGAAGATTAATAAGGAAGTTGCAGAATGTGTCTTTGGTGGCATCCAGATAGCTGTTCGCTGCAGTGTACGTCGATATAATGAACATGCAACGTTTTTCTTATTTGCATTGACAGACTTTAACTGATGTGCTTAGTCTGATAGCACACAAGCGACTGTCCACTAGGATCCAGTCGGGCAAACAACGCATCACTCTAGAGACACATAGGTGTGATTCTCACCTCAGCTTGACCACGATATTAAGCTTCGGTGTTACCAGGGACCCTGGAAAAGAAGCACCTGACTAGACAGTTGTCTAAATATGAGATCGAATGAATGACGGTGCTAGAATCGGAGACACGCGACACCGAAACAGCACACATCAATCTCCAGACTTGAAAAGTACTCATCGAAGCAACATGTTGACCAACTTGTCGGACAGTGTAGACATTGAAGTTGTCAGTGTTTACCAGTTGTATTAGCTTTGAAAAACAGTTATCACCCGAGGGTAAGGGGAAGACAGAAAAATTGGAGATGAAAATAGAGGGAGTGTGGTAATGGAATAATAATGCCACTTTCAAGAAAATTAACTTTTAATATTTTTCAGTTCACGCCGCGAACGAGGAGGGGTTACTCTGGCATTAGTACTTATCCTTGGGGTGATTCAAACTTGACAGATCGGAGTGGCACAATCAGGCTGAGAGTAAAACTGAAAACACCGCACTGGAGTCCCAGCACTACTGGCACACCTAATCGAGAAGGATCAGAAACTGTTGTGTGCATATCACTAGAAAATGACTGAGCCCACTAAAATTGTTTGTCCACATTTCCAATTTTGTCTAAGTATATCATAGACGAAACAACTGAAGATTACCTGCATAACTCAACGTGTTGGCTTGGATCTCCTATCTGGATCGAAGACACCGATTTTTATTACGTTGACGATAACGTGTTATTTGACTATCTCTAAGCAGCACAATGTCAGAATCCACTCCATGCTCCCCTATGTATTCCGGAGTATGCTCTGAAGCCTAAGAGTGCGAAGTGTTTCTGCAAGACTGTTGCGATTACATAGACTTAATTTTGGTTAACTAAGTCACGGAGGTCGTTTGTCAGTTTGCATACTTGGAAAGCCGAGTCAGCGGCCTCAAGCGCGTAATCCTAAGGCCAGAGCGATACTAGTTAATATAGGATACCTTTGGGGACACAGGCATCCTTTGATACCTAAGGGCCGTGTACATAAGGCGACGGTTGTGAACCTTGGCCGCTCAAGATAGAAGACGCTAATCGTCTCAAGGTACTTGACCAGCCATGTCTGCATTCGATCGCCCGCACCGGGTAGCACCAACGAGTAAGCAACGGAGAGGTTATGAAGCGGGTATTTGTTAGTGACTGTCAACTGAATTATTTTGCTCAATCATTACGTCCACACAGACTTAGATTATTACACTAAGGACGCCAGCTAATGGTCTGCTCCATGGAGCATCCTTCGTCGACCGACTGGCATGCAGCGTGGAGTAGACAGATGATGAGAAATAAAACTGCTCATCAACGGATTGGACGTTGTGGGTCAGGTTCACTTTCCGGGCTGGGGGCCTTGCGACTCAGAGTCGGTGGCTGGAGACGTTTAATGCGACGGCGGCTTATTGAGCCCAGTGATGGGAATGCTACCGTTGTTCGGCCGAACTGTCTCTGAAGTAAGTGCCCATAATGACGGCGTGAGAAAGCCGCCTTGCTGACGATGTCTTACCTTTACAGATAAGGTGTAGACACTTAACGTCGAACGTTTGGATACAGATGTAACTATTATTAGTGGTTAGGTCCCCCTCTTTTCCCATTTCGTCTTTTTTCCCGTCCATGACTCGTTATTTCTTCGTGGTTGTGTGACAGTCAGCCATCAGTGAGCATCACTGATGAATTGCTATGATTATGAAAGTTGGCTGCCGTTTGATTCAACCCTGTTATGAGACATGTTGGTGTTGGGACAATATACGCCTTCTGCTTTACGTTGACACAATGTTGGGTAGCATCTACAATTTCAGCATTAAGGAAGTCCGCGAGCTGTCAGCCAATATCAGCCGATTTCACTCATACGAACAACCAGGACATCAATTAACCGTGACTAGATCTTTGGCTGATCTTGGTATTATTTTCAAATTTTGATGGTTTTGGTGAATAGCACCTGACGTGAACCGGGCCTACAGTCTTTTGAAATGCCACTAATACCATCGTGTACATCAACAATTTATGGAATAAGCTGACGTCTTCATGCAATAAACTGAGGTAATCGTGAGCCAGGCGACACTCTAGTAAGGGCACTCACTTTCACATGAATCCCAAGGGCGTTGTGAAGCGTTCGTGCGGCCGAATAACGGTGTCGGTGTCTGTGGTGTGGTCCGCAAATTAGAAGTTGAGCTCAAATTGTTCAGCAATGATAAAGGATTGGCGTTGCCCTGAGAAGATATGGACGACGCGGGATTGGACGGAGAACTTGTAGGAGGATGCCAGATTGCAGAACGAGCTCCACAATTTTCATAATACATCTCCCAAATTCCAGTTCCGGTTGGTGGTTCGTTAGTCCAGACATTAGACTCGACGGAATGTGCCTGAATAGGAACGCGATAAGACGCGCCTAGACTAGGGGCTGAACAAGACCCTGGGGTGGGAGTAGTGATGCCACTGCGTCCAACACCTTCATTTGGCTTTGTCACGCCAGAGTCCCAAGGAATGGTTTGGTCGACAGGACGCCGGCCCCATCCTTCGTTTGAATTTATTAAATGATCACAGAGCTGCTCGGTCGAAAATGCTGTCAAGGAATTCGAGTCATCAGAAACCGGATTTTTCGGCGGTGAACCTAACGGGAAAAAAGTTTTTGTCGCGAGGCGTTTAGGATGAACATGAATTACGACGGGGCAAAAATAAACGGTGAACGACTAGTATACACGCACGAAAAAACAGGCGCTAGCAGCACATCAAACTTTATCGACGGAATAGTTTAGTTAGTTGTCCACGTATCTGTGACACATACGAGCTGCACTGACTAATTCGGAAGCACACGAAAACACCTACATGAACCTCCATTCATTTATGATCATGAGAAGGACCGTGTCGTGGATTGAGCGGTCAGCTAAGATAATTTGTCACCATAAGGCTAAACTCACCGGGTTCCAGAACGGGGTCGTCAGTTTCCAGACGCAACGAACCAAAGTTAGCATGCACATCCCTATTAGAGCTTGGAATAGCGGGGGCGACACCTGAAGCAATAAGCGACTTGGGAGATTAAGGAACTGAACAAACTTGTCGGAACTCCGCAGTTTGACTCGGATAAAGAAACTTGAACCTGCTGGTCTGGTTTCCATGCGCTTCCATCGGAATCTAACCCCGGAATAGAGAACAACGGGGGTTCCCGACTAGAGTCCCAACACTAACGACACATTGAAATGTTTAATGCAGGCCTACCTCCACAGAAGTGTTTGAATCTATATCCTCACTGGCACTGTGGGATACAGGGGGCCACGGTACGGGCTGACCAGAAAGACTGAGGTTTGGGTCGTTGGAAATGTATAGTTCAGGAGGCCACCAAATAGAAGGTATGTCGACGTCGTTCAATGCTGAGCCAACGGTCGACCACGAGGGAACTTAAGCACATATAAAACATACTAAAATGGCTTACGAGAATCCATGCTGTCTGTCTGCTTGCTATCATCTACGGCGTCCTCAGATTTCGTCTCGGAACCAGACACTAACGAATTAGGGTAAATAACAGGAACATACATATGCCATTTAATTTCGCCAAATTCGCACCATTTTGAAACTTATTAGCAGCAGCCCACAAATCGGCTCGCTCAAGCTCATTGGACATGGAGGCGTTCCAAAAATCGCAATTGTTCCACATAGCGAACGATGCGTTATCTTCGGATTGCGACATCTGAACATGCGAAAAAATTGTAGCAAATGAATATTCGCCAAAAAGTGTGAAGCAATAATTACCATTTCTAATGCAGAGAATTTTAAGATCACACAACTACATGACGAGCAGATTCAATTATCCGAAGGATGTCGCAAACACCAACCGCCTACGAAGGTGAGAATATGGCGTCCACCAACCCCAATGGAGGGCACTTTGGTGTAGTAAAACAAATCGTATCAGAGCAGCAGTCATTAATTATTTCACTATCTACAGACTCCTCTGTGCTGATTATCCCAGAACTTTTTCTTATAGATTCAGTGTCCATAATTCCTGCAGGGGACTCCAATATACTCTGGATCTCAACTCCCCCGCTTAGAGAGTTACTGGAGCGTTTGTTTTTTCAGGGCTCGATAGTGTAGGGTTTAACAAACCGAGATGACCGGTCGAGAATAGCGCAATGGCTAAACAGGAGATATATTGTCCACGCGCGGAATCAACCTGCGGGTGAGAGCAATAATACAAGGTTGGAATGTAACGGACCGGAAAGCTAGTGCGCGGCGTGAGGCATAATTTTAGCCGTGCGGAGCATCTCTTGGTATCCTTATCTGACCAACAGATGTTTAAGCGCGTTGTGGTTATTGTCACTAAACCAATTTTTCACGACTGTTGTTTTATTACATTGTTGACAATAAGTTGTACAATCGCGCTCGAAGGATAAATTACTTGCTTTGCCTAGTTCGGTTGCTATTACTATTGCGCCGAAGCTAGCTCTGGGGTTGAGCTAATTTAACTACTTCATTTTTGTACTGCCGGAATCACCACCCAGCAAACACATGGCCAACTCCGAGGTGTTGGCCAACATCTGGCCAACGGTTGGCCACACAATAGGCGAATCATATAAGAATAATAACTG
>JTDE01003630.1:39105-68400 GCA_014338405.1 Paragonimus skrjabini miyazakii
CAGAAAACGTCAGCTAGATGTGTTTGTCTTCATCTTCGTGTCGAGTTTGGGATGGTCGCACTGCGCACACTACCTGACGTGTTAGGCTTCAGCTTCGGTACCTCCCGCACCACTCAGTGCTCAAATCTATAAACGTGGGGTACGTGGCAGTCAACCAGGACCCGCTGACAATAAAATTCAGGAAACCTACCAAAGTTAGAGTAGTCTTTGATTGCGCTGCCAAATACCAGGGTGTCTGCTTGAACTCTCAGCTGCTTATCAGCCAAGACAAAGTAAACAATCTATCAAATGAACGTACACGACTTTTCGGATGCGTCAGAAGCGGGTTATAGAGCAGCTACGTACGCTAGACTGGTAGATACGAGCGGATCTATCTACTGCTCTCTGGTGCTTGGAAAGTAAGGAGTAGCTCGCATACCTGCTGAGTAGACCTCGGATGAAGCTGATGACTGTTGCCCTTGCTACCAGGTTGATCAACTGCGTCAAAAGTGAGTTACTGAAGGAAGTTAAACCTCTGACGTTCTGGACGGATTTAAATTGTTCTTCAACTTATTGGCAATACCTCTAGTAGATTAGGAACGTCTGCCGCCAATCCATCATCATTTATCTCGATGATGATTGTAGTTATGTGGACATTAAGGGAAATTCTGCGGACTTACCGTCTAGAGGTATGCATCCGAAAGACCAAAGAACAAGAGAGTCACTTAACGGCCCGGAATTCCTGTGGAAAGATGAACCTGCATGGCCGACGCAACCTGAGGGCTTCTCTGACAGGCTAACAGATCTGACGACCGAAACAACAGACAGATGTTTACCATCCTAGAGAGTACCAGTTGGTTCAACTGCCTCATCTTGTTCATGGAGTAACTTGTCGCGTATTGAGCTATTCAATCGAGAGGAAATCAGAACAGGAACTTGAGTGGCACTAAGCAGTCTCAATTTATTGGAAAAATAGCACCTTTTAATAAGGGAACAACAGTATTTACGACTGTCAGTAAGCGACAGGTGTCCTCACGTCTTGATTGGCCAGTTTGTTACTGTGTTGTTCCACGACTTTGCATCTAGCAGTTTGGTTGTTTGAAACAGATACGCATTCAACGGCAGCTAACCCCCGTCTGTGAATAGTTGGCGCCAGTTTGACCATAATCCCATTTGTAGCAGCTTGTGTGCGAACACTGATTGGCTGAACCTTCTCCAATCAAGGAGCCGCTTCAGTTCAAACTCATTACATAAGTTACTACAGAAAGTTGCATGATTGCATCGATTTTGTGGTTATGTGAGTCTTTTCTATACCATCATTATACTACTTTGAACGATGGTTTACCTGCCAAAGCAATTAAAGACGCTGAAGTACGGTTAATAAAGCTTGTTCAGTAGGAGTGTTTCCACATAGGTCTATGCCGTTTCAGTTGCAGCAGCCAGTGGAAAGCCATCCGTTCATTGAATTCGAAGTCTAAGCCGTTGAGATCACTAAACCTATTAATTCATGATGGACTGTTGCGAGTTGGAGGCCGATTGGATTGAGCACCAATATCCTTTGATACTCAGCACCCGGTCACGCTACCCGGCAAACATCACATTGCTATAGGACGAATGGACACGTTCTCTCGGAATTTCGAACTCGCTACTGGATTCTTCAAGGGCAAGCTGCTGCACGTCGTGTACTGAATACTTGCTTCCATTGTAGACACTGGCATTCTCGACCAGGTAGACAAATTATAGGTCCTATGCAGGAAGATCGTGTCCTCCTAAACCAACCACGTTTTACGGCTATCGGTGCGGACTACTTCGGTCCCCTACTGATCAAACGCGGTTGTGATACAGAGATAAGGGATGGATACATTTTTACTTGCTTGACGACAAAGGCGCTGCATATCGAAGTTGTTCATACGCTTGAGACGGACTCCTTTTAATGTGCCTTCTTCCGGTTTGTATCGTGAGGTGGATGTTCCATGCGCATCTACAGTGGCAACGGAACCAACTACCGAAGAGTTGAGCGAGAGATCAGAGAATGCCTTAGACAATCGAATCAGAAAAAAATTACTCGCACACTGATGGAGCGTGGCTGCGACTGGATATTATCCCAGAGGAAGAATCTGGGAACGCCTTTTCAAGCTGTTAAGTATGTAATAGGCTCATTTTCTGTTGTTTAACAAACTCGGCTAGCCGTTCCTCCAAGGTGGGGCTATCTAATAGTGGCTGTCAACGAATGTCAAGGACCGTCTCACATACTCGAGGGCAGCGCGACCTTCGACAGACAGCACGCTGGATGCACTGATGCATCACCAACCAAGTAATATACTGAGGTTTCTGGTGTACCTGCACAACTTTCCATCTGTTTTGGCCCTAACAACATCCAACCCAGAGGTCCATGTACGGGTCTTTAATTTTGTCAAACCTCTGATCCGGGATTCAGTGAGCCATCGGCACGTCCCATCCAATTAGCACGGAAAACGTTGCTTCTGAAGTCACTGGCAACGGCACATCACTTAAATGTGGTCATGTTTGCAGTTGCTCGTTTGTGGGCACAAAGCGGGGCAACTTAGGTAGCGATTGTACAGACTAAGCTCGATCAGCCGTAAGACTTTCACTTGCATTCAAGCTTTCCATAGCAAGTGATGCAACACTGACCTGGACGTTTGCATCATCAATTAGTTTTCAAGGTAATCTCGCTGGCCTGGCCTTTATACCTATTTCAAATAGGGTACTCTCGACAAATGGTAGCATCCGATCCATTGTCGAGAAAAGCATAGGTTGTTACTGTACCCAAAGACTCTTTGGTTCTGACAGGCACTACTCCAAGTGCTACCTTGAATTTATTCGATAAGGCTATTACATAGTACATCTTACCCTCAGTTTTTGCCGGCGGTGAATTTATGTTTTCTTGCGTTTCGTTTTCTCGATGTAGTAGAGGATAATGCGGTTGAGAGCATCGATTTACATCATAAACGTGCCTTGTCCTACATTCCTCCGAACGGTGGTTCGGTTTTAGACACGGGAAACAGCTTTAATTCTTTGACAGCTTTGTGGCGACCGTCAACAGTTGGTGAACTGCATTCTGGACATTGTTCAGTATAATGTGTCGCTTGATACTGCAGTGTGTGGACATTCTTGTGGATCCGGGAGGTACGGTCAGGTACGTAGGCATTTACTGTACGATGTTGCAGAAGCTCCGTCGACATGCAGAATGCGTGATCCAACTAACAACCTCGAATGTCGGTCGCGAACTTGCACATCTCCCAGATACGCGTCTATTCGTCGACGCATTGCTCGCACAGTCAGCCCATTTGATGCAAACTAACCGGAACAACGGGAATGAATCAGCATGCATCTTCTGCACAAATGCGTCAGGTCTGTGATCCACAGTGCAAAACTGTGAACGTTTCCTTTAATCGTTAAATGGACGTTTTTGTGACGCCTTCGTTATCCACATGGTTGCTTCATCAACAATACTAAAAGCTTTACCTACCCAGGTAGTTGAGGTGATCGAAAACCCCGAGCGATCTGCTTGCAGTGACCAACAGCTTCAACACCGACCTAGCCTTGTAGCAATAATTAACTCTGAATGTGCAACATACATATCATACAGGCTAGCCAGATTATCTAATCGGTTGTGCATGATCTACATGTTCTCTGCAGAAGAATGGCCGAACTTCGAACGGCCGTGTTGCTGACACGATCACTAACAAGTCACGTTTCTTAAACCATAGAGCGAAACAGAACGCACACAAGCTTTATATATCCTTCTAAGCGACTATCGGGCATCTTCCCGATGCCATAGATGAGGTAGGTTAACAAAACCAAATCGTGCTTTTTTCCTTCTCGGTGGGATAGTTATCCAAGTCTCAAGCGGATCGACTGCAACAAAGAATGTGGGGATAGAAATTCCTCAGCCTCAAAACAGTACTTTGAAGGTACAAGGAGTATTCCATACAAACTATTGCTGTCATTCAACTTGTTCAGCATGGTTTACATGTTTCCGGCAGAGGGGTTAAATAAGACAATGCAATCCGCATACTCCTGGTCAGTCAATCTAACGTCTGGAAGAACCTCAACATCAGGCCCACTGGATACCTCATGCGCACCTCCCAGAATATCGTCCATGACAAAGTAAACAGTAAGGGGGAGATCGGACCACATTGACGAACACCACTAGATGTGGTGAACGCCCATGACAGTTATGCATAAACCCTTACCCGGTTTGCACAATGGACATACAGTGATCCTTGGAAAGAAGGCAGTCCCAGTGAACGTTACTAGCAACCAAATCGAAAGCAGCCTTTAAGTCTATAAAGGACGACGACCGTCGGCAATCTGTAAGAGTACTGATGTTCCAAGATCCATCCCAAGGAAAAAATGTAATGAACACACTCAATCAGACTGTTGAGAAGCCTTCGCATTCTAACATCCCGAGCAGCTTCGATGCGATAGAGACAAGACTAATAACTCTGTGATTGTCACATGATATCCTGGCGCATTTTTTTTTCAATTATGTGACTTACTAAGCCCCAGTCATGAGGCGCCTCTTTAGTCTCACTTATGGAATAGAAGAGTGTGGTCAGTGGGATAAGAAAAGAGCTGGAGGATGAAAGTCCGGATCTGAGATTTTATTGCGTTTCCCTTGTTTTAGCTCGAGAGCTACTTCGTCTTCTGGCGAAGAATCGTCGAGAGTGTCTTAGCTAATCACACTACCTCTATCAACCACGGTTGAATGAGTTAACTCGAACCAGCTTTGTTATTCCTCATATGTCAGGTTGCGTCGACAGGTAGATTCATGAGCTATCTTTTAGTATATGACTACATAATTAAAATAGGTTGCCTGAGTAACGCACTCCCCTTTTTTTGTTGCCGGTTCGCTGTGAGTTCATTAATGGCCTATCAAACGGAGGCGGCTAGCGCATTCGTCACTTACATCATCGCGATCTATGGGGCTTATAATGTGCCCACCCTCTCCCCCTCCCCGCGTGCTTCGATCCACGGCCGCGCAACTGTTTCTCGTCGAACATTAGGTAGCTCTTCGGGGTAGCACTTCTCCAGACGCTTCGATTCAAGACTACGTTTTCCCACGAATTAAAATCGGTATTACAACATCATAATATTGCTGCGCCTGGTCACTAGGATTTCGCCTGTTTGGGTTTATCTGCCTTCACAACAGCTACTTCAAGACTCGCTCGTCCTCCAACGAACATCTTCCAACTATCAAAATGGTAGCACATCACAGTTCAGTGCTACCCGTGTTTGCCTGGCGAGATATCTCGGTGTTCGGAATCGTTCCAACACTTAATTCTCAGGATGCGCTTTAATCATTGTAGATGGAAATGGCTTACACACCGCAAATTTTGTTGATACAACGCTAAGGGTTCACTACCGTAAAACAGTGTGAACAGCTCTATTGCGCGGTAGTCAAGCAGCTTTGTTTCTATCGTCAGGTTGCTGTTTTTCGAGACTTCCTGAAACACCACTGGTCTTGATCTCACGAGCTCGTAACCGGCGGTGCATGTACAGATTTGTCAGCAGACTGTTACTCAAGTAGCAGAAGTTCGCGCAACTATCCATACTGTCTCTGCTGATGGCGTATATTAGAAGACGCATCTCCTAACGAAGCAACCAGAATGTATCACTTCATATCGATCAATCGATTCTGTTTGGATGTTATGGTCGTGGATGATCGTAAGGTTCCATTCAACCAATCGGATGCCTGTGCGCTACCTGAGCTGCATTTTCTCGCGTTTACTTTCTGGTACCCCCTGTAACGTGATTTGTTTTAACCACCTGACTGTCATATATGATCGTTTCATTTGACTTGCTTCGCGTATTGTTGGTCATTTACAGTCATCCGTTCGTCTTGTAAATTTAGGGCCTTATGAACTACTTCCGACTCGTTCTTCCAATCAACGACGCTGCCACATCTCTTCTCCTTCTCAGTTTTCGTCCAGACGATTGAGCACGTAAAAAGGACGATCCAATCGCATAGCACCTCCCCTTGGAAAAGCTGTCTTGTCTGTTTTTTTATCGAAGTCAACCTCGGCTACCGCAGTCGCGGGAGTTGCAATCGTTCTTCTTTGTGTACAAGTTACGCACTCTCATCTGGGAACAGTAGCACCTGAAATGTCCAGTCGCAGCCTATTTTGAGCACAGAAACATCGAATATTCAGCAGACGACCATCGATGTGATACTTGCGCACACTCATTCGACACCTGAAGAGCTACTGCTAATGTCGCAGTCGAATATAAACTAAAACTGTTGGGGCTAGTATACAACCCTCTTCCACATAAGGGACAGTTTCGATCCAACATAAAAGAACGCTAATACACACGAACAAAGCGAATTTGTACGCACGACAGTCTTACGGAGAAACTAGACTTGATCACTTCTGTTTTACAATCAAACGGCTTTCTTCAGGAGGTTAAAAGGTAGGCACAGTAGACAAAAAATCACCCAAAGAAATGATCCTTGTAGAGCCAGAGGGTCGATAAGGTCTTCTAAGGTTGATCACGCCATACATCAAACATCACAGCGTTTGAGAAATCCAGCTAAACGAACGTTTAGTGCAGCTGAATTTCATGTACTCGTTCGGACTTGGAAGCTACCAACGATTTCAATCAAAGAAGATCAGCTCTTCGGTACCACTTCACATTGTGTTTACCAGTTCATGTGTAACTGTGGAAAAAGTTTCGTTAGCAGAACCGAGAGTTGCTTGATCTCTAGAGTGAAGAAGCATTTGCTTAATCATTGCAGAAGTCCGTGTTACGTGGGAACAGCACTGTTGCTGATATACGTAGACGGCCAGTTTCTCCAGCCGATGGACACATCCTGACCACTGATCGCGCTGTCGATTTGTCGTGTGCAGTCACAATTCTGTTACGTTATTCCGACCCAGTATTCTTGAGGTTTGCTGAAGCGATCGCAGTTAGTTGGCCCAGACCAGTTCTGGGCTTTCAGAAATAACTGTTCGCGTACCTGACCCTTCCCTGGACTTAGTGGCCTATCCTAATCCGCTTATTGATTATCCACCCCTACTTGTTTCTTATAAAAGACTGAACCATGTTATTGTAAATTTGATACTTATGAATCAGCACGAAACGCTTGCACCTACCGCTGTTCGTGTTTTAGCCGCTTTGTTCAGATTTCGGAATCGTCAGGTTGATCTACTCCACCGCGTCTTCGTCGTTTTATCTGTATATGAACTTTTTAGTTAAATTAACAAACTTACCCGAACATCCAAACTTACTAACCGTTGTCCACAATTCATCACGACTCGTTGAAATCCACAATGGGGACGCAAGGCGGCCAGCTGTGTGCCCGGTGTTTTTCCTGCAGCTGGCGGGTGGCGATCATTACGTCAGTATTACTATGAATGTTCTGGAGCATTCATTTCCAATATTTCGGCAGTAAACTGATTGGGGACGGATTCTGCTAGAAGCATTCCAGCGCACCAATTCCTTCATAACTGTCCGTACACCGCTTGTTTCGCGTACCTTTAACTACAGACAATGAGAGCAACGCTATTTTTGGTTGAGACTTTCATGTTTCCGAATGTAGTGGGCGAATTTGAGCAGGGCGCGTTCAGAAGCTGACTGCCATGTTTTAAAGGTTTCTCAATCAACCCATGTTTACCCACAGCTGTCCTGTTTTACAGTTGTCCACTGACCCTCTAAATCTGTGTCAAGTCCGGATCGAGAGCAGGCGTTTTTTTAACAACTTACTGTATCAGGTTACTAACTGCTGTCAAATCAATGATGGCAGGGTGATTCAGCCGGTTGCAAACCGTTTATGCCAGATCCTCATGACATTCCCTGGTTGCTTGCACGAACTACCGGAGACTTCGTCCATTAGTCGTTTGGTAGACTGGACGGACGAACCATAGAACTATTTGTTGTCAGCCGTCGACGTAACTGTACATCAACTCACTTTGCTTTTTCCACCAGTTTCCCTCCAGTGAGTTGACGACGAGCAGTATGTAATATGGTCCGCACTACAAACAGCGAACGCTCCTTTTTTTGTATTCGATTCGAAGTAACTGCATCGTTGTTGAACGAGCCGAGACACATTAGATACTAGATGCTGACTATTTCACCGGCTGTCGTCTTAATTTACCACCTCTTATGTTGCAACATACAGTCAGCGGTAGTAAACGGCAGAGTCAGACGAATGCTGACTGCACGCGGAATGTGTCCTCGTCTCTGAGGGTTCCTGCAACTCAGCATCCAGTTTTCACCAATGTCTGGGTGGTTTACATTAAACAGGTTTGCAAACTTGAGTACACGCTTTGGTTCTGACCGGCCTATGCTTCATATTGCGTTTAGTTTCACGCCTTATTTGTGTGGCACGTGGTTCGTGAATGTGAAGCTGTAGCACAATCATGGTGTTAAGTGGGTTAACGCAGATTGTCTTGTCACTTACATCCAGCTGGACTCGAGTGTTTGTGATAGCCGATTCCTAAGTAGCACACTGGTGAAGCAGGTGGCCACCGTTCACATTGATTGCATTAACGCTACGGGATTTGAGGATGCCCAATAAGGTGACTGAGTCGCGTTGAAATCGCCGGGACAAACAGTCGGTCACATACTGGTGTCGATCTGGTTGTGGCAGTCAGATGATCATAGATCTGATCCTTTGTGTCATCGGCGTGACCTGATCGAACTGTAATCATTAACACTAGTAGCTGGAGCCTCTTGCTCAATAATGTGGCCTATGGGACAAACGGAACCAGTTGTTCTTGGGGACTTAACCCAGAGCCTCTGATTCACTTAGTAATGAGGGTCTAACCGGGTCTTGTGGATCAGTGAATGAGACGTTTACTTCTCGTTCCGGTTACCGCTGCCGGTGATAGGTGTACTCGGAACTACATAAAGCTTTTGAGGATCACTGTAAGTTTTTCGACTTTTTAAAATAATATACCGGCGGTCACGGTCAACCGTTGGGTGATCGGTGTTGGGGGACACTTTGTTTCCTCCCCCCCTCTTTTTCCATAATAGTACAGCAACGACATTATAGTCTTGTATCTTCATGAATTCGTGCCTGCCTATCTAGGCACTATTTCACATTTTACAGTGCGGTATACAACCTTAGTCGACACAACCCCCTGGGTCAACACAGCACTCAATCTTCACCACCACGCCAACGTAGCAGTAAGGGTCAGAAAGTCGCCTATTAAGCACATTCATATACGGTGGACTGTCAGAAACTACTGACAAGTACACAGAACAAACACTCGGTCAAATTAAGCTTTATCAGCATGTCTTACTAGTGTAATCATTCAGTTGGAAATTTGTCTTGGTAAAGATTGCCCGTGATAACCGAAACATCGGAATTAAAAATTTTCTATTAACGTGTTTAGACAGTCTCGTTTGACAATTATTGTTTCGTCTGTGGTCGAAATGCTTTTTTGTAGGGTTTTCTTATGAAGAACTTCTAGAAAGTTGAGTTTATTCATGTCTTCTAGTTAGAATGTCCATTTTCAGATGATTTTCGGTACAACTTGCAAACTATGTGTGTCTGAATGCCAAAGATGTTGCGTAAGATGCTCGTGATGACATCAGTGCAACTGATCTTCGACTTCGGTCAATTTTGGATGAACCCCACTAAACATCTTTGCATGTGATTTGCACTAACCACTGGAGGGTGCAAAAGAATCGTCTTTTTTAAACTATTGTCGGTTCTTTGTGAATCCCTCGTTTCTCTTTTTATTTTACTTGTCGCAGCCCCGAGGTTCTTGACCGGAATGAGGTCGAATAGTGCTAAGGTTGGTGGCGTTCAGACTCTCGCCAATTGGACCGCTAACAATTGGCAGCCAAACAGTGTAAGAGCCGGACCGATTAGTGGTGGCAGTCAACCCAACTGGCAGCCTTCAAACATCAGCAACGCCCCGCGTCATCTGGACGGAGTCGGCCATACGAACGTGACTGCTTTCAAGGTACCGAACGCAACCTCTAGTGGGGCTGATCAATCTCTGATGACCGGTCAGCAGTGGCTGCTGGTGCAACCTGTTACCAGTAATGGTGGTGGCGTGGTTAATCCCAATTTGAATGTGCTTCATAGCCTGTTCTCCCAGTACGGTCTAACTCACTTTCATGTGTTGAATCCGTCCGTCGGAAGCGTCTTGATTCGTCTGCAGTCCGCTGAATGTGCTCTGCACTTGATACGGAATTTCAGTGATCGACTCTCGGTGGAACTAGTCACGGACAATGAGGCTGTTGCTCATATTCAGCAGCGGTTTGGTCAAGTGAGCTAGTCGATTGGCGCGTGGGGTTGGTTGTTTGCATCGTGCTGTCATTGCTAACTTGTCCGCCACATTTCACCTATTGTAATGTATAACTCTTCCATATTTTCTCCAGAGTATGTTAATCGATCTTGTACTGTTGCCGCCTATTGACTTTGCAGACAGATTATACTTGTTCCATGGGCTTACAGTTCATTAGCTCCTTAGTAAACCTTGCCTTTGTTTTTCCACAGTATTTTTCCTTTTCCTCCTCAGAACATAAATACTCGTTCAGATCATTACGTTGGGCAGTTCAGCCCATCGGGCGAGACGGGTCCGTCATCGCATTGGATGAATGCAGATCCGTTTCCATCATCCACCGGCGTTTTTGCATCCAAGAAACCTCCAAATTCGCACAATGGCTCTCGCCTGGGTGTTATGGTATCTGGCATTCATTGATCAGATCTGGCGATGTGTCTATCTCTCCCACCTCAACATTCACAATGAGATCTCATCGCGCCTCCTCAACAGTGCTGTGTTATCTGTTCTCTAATCATGTCTTTTACCACTACCGTCTTCCAAACCCGGCGCCCTCCCTCTCTTCTCTGACTTAGGCTCTGCACAAGGCATCATAGTGTATGCCTTGTTTCGCATTTGCATATTCGATCAACTTTCATATGTGACTTAATTGACTACACCTATTCTTTGGCTCATTGATAGTATATGTGCGTGGTGTCTTCCTCGCTTCATCGAAACTTTCGTGTTCGGTTTTCGCTCGGACCTACTTGTTCTCGAGTTAACTGAATCTATCACTCAGTCAATCATACCTCCATCTGTCAGCATCACGCAGACTTGCACCAGGTTGCCAACGCTCAATGGGGAACTGTTGCACACCCCCGACCACCGCCAAAACAATTTCCAACGCTAGTCTGGACTCTTTAGTAGTTTTTCCCGTTGTCTTCGTCCTCCTCTTCTGTATCACTTCATTCATCACATTGAAACCATTGCCTTCTGCTCACTTTGAATGTGCCTGGTAGTTCTCTTATGATTGGGATGTCTTTTTCCTCGATTTTTTCCCTCCGTGAACACAAATTCATTGCAGCACGTGTATGTGTTTGTTGTCTTTCATTAGTTTTTGGATTTCATCTTCTTTCTTATCTTGCCGTACAGATGTTTAGCAGCTTTTCGCTTCTTCCATGACGTTTATCATCACTGCGTTCCACGCGTACAATGCGAATCTTCTGTTGACACGGTGCATTCACTCACGTAAGAATTCGCGTGTTGTAGCTTCGTCGAATCCAAACATATATCCAGTATTCCTTTTTTTGACTATGAACGTGGTTTCGGTTTTCATTCTGCTACCCGCAGCTGATTGCTTTTTGTATCTCCCACTGACGTGACAGCCGTTGATCAACTTCCCCACCCTCATTAGCTGTGATCTCTCTCGGCTCTGTTTACAAATTCCATTTATTAACCGGTGCAGTGCAATTTTCCCAGTCGTCATTTGTGTGTCACCTACCTCGCAAGTTTATCCGTCCCTCCATTCCCGATTTATTCATCACGTAATCTTCTGTTTTTGTTTCCTTTACTATTGCCCACCAAAAAGCTCCATATTTCTCATCAACAACCTCTGACTGCCATTTTTTTCTGCCGCTAGGCGACTGCCATACGATTTTTCTTGCATATGACTCGTTTTATTCCCATTTTGCTTCTGTATGCTTGTCTAGAAATTGGCTGAAACTTGGCTGTTTGTGTTCATTTTGTCTGTATTACACTATAGTTTAGTGAAACAACATAAACGCATCGATCAGTGGTATCTGCACATAATTGCACGTACGTGTTCTCGCTGGATTGTCTTCGTTTTGCGGCACACCGATCAGTCTTTCCGACATCGCATCATGTACAAAGGGATCGAACTTGTCGTATTCCCTTCTGGATCGAGTTCTTGATTGCATTTTCTTTCATTTAAGCGACGGACAAAGTGATCCCCTTTGTCTAGTACGCATCTACAAAAAACATGTCAGCAGATCTGTTCAATCTCGTTCAGTCCTGCTTTACCAATGGATCTATCCGTTGATGACCCACTGCTCTGTTTCAGCGTTTGCGCCTTAAATTGATTCCGGTGCCGAACAGGATTGCAAAACTGACGATTAGATTAAATGGATCCCAATCGTCTGCCGCGCGCATTCATACTCCATACAAACTATGGTATGCTATTTTATAGTCGAATCATGTGTTGTTATTGTATTTGCCAATCTTTACGTTTGAAGATGTCTTCATTATCTCTGCTATTTTCTCGTACCCTTTTTTCGCCAGCATGTGACTGTATGCAAACTTCCTACTTTTTTGTTCTCATGGCCCCGTCTATACCTCCTGTGATCTGGGTGTGATATGATGTAATAATACCTTCTGGTTCGCTCACCACATTCGCTGTTTGCGCCGCCATCGTCTTTGCCCTAGCTTCTCGTCATTCCTGAGCTATAAGTCGATTTGGGTGCATCGACTATGCGGAATCTGATTCAGTCCACCGTTCCAGGGATCTGGTACCTCATGTGATCCTTCCTCGTCCCGTCTTCGTGCCTGTTAGAACGCTTTATCAGCGTCTGTCATATCATCCATTAGACGTGCCTCTGACGACGCAGTTTCTTGCCAATTCGCTTCCCTTCCTACCGTCAGCATCACTATCGATCTTTGCAGATTTTGGGCCTAATTTTCTCTAAAACCACTCACGACTGGGATCACTGGGCCTACCCAGCCCCTTGTCCTGCAAGGCAGTCTACGGTTAGTTATCCTCCAAATTTGGGGGGAGTATACACATATCCTTTTCTTAGTGAAACTGCGTTGTGCCACGATCATAAACCCTATGATCGGTATGTGTTCTTCCGTTCCCTGCAGCACCACGCTATCTTTCAAGATGTTTATTTACGCGCTTCCCTTCCACACAATCCTCAGTCATCCCTGGTTGTACGGCGCGCTTCAGCACGCATTTTCTGCATACGTCGCAGAGTTGATTCTGATACCATGCCGACACTTTTCCTTCCAGTTATTTCCAAATGCTTACCCCCGTGGACTAAATTTCCTGTTACTTGTCGAACACAGAAGCTTTTTCGCACATTCACCATTTTTATGCATAATTCAATACCCTGACCCCACGTTTCGTTTTGCAGTCCGCGATCCTTTTCAACCTTTTGTCCGTTCCATTCATGTGTCTGCGTACCTTTACCGTGCCATTTGATAAGACATCAAGTGTGAAGACTAGCAAACCGGTTTATCGTCATCTTTCCAAACTTAAATACTCCAACTGCCTCTGATTTTTGTCATTTGGTCTCCTGCCCCTGATTGTTTACTTAAACACCAGTTTGCGATCATTATGTCTTAGTTTGCCTTGCTGATGCACCTTGCTCATCATCTATTTTCATGTATATGGTGGTTAACGGCCTAGCTGTTGGGCACTGACTAACAGTAACTCCCTGAATGCCACCGTTATTATCGGGTAGCTAGATGTACTGGAACAGCACTTGTCTGGGCAATCTTCCTTCGCCTCGGCCCACAAGCCTGTCTTTTTGTCATGTATGGTTTCCGCGATGCCTCCTACTCATTTGGGCCATGAACGAAACAGTGTACCGTTAATATGTGCGTGTGAGTTGATCTTTTTTCTAATCGCTCAGTTCGTACCCACATGTCCTTGTTCATTTCAATGATCTCCAGGTAGAAAGGGTTTAAAGTAGACTTACGCGTGATTTGTGTTTAGAAAACATATCACCCTGCAGTGTGCTTTTATGTCTCTGATTCATTTCCACTATACTGTAGTGGTGATATTGCCTTATAAAGTAAGATTTTTCCGGACACGACTGTCCTATGCTGGAGACCTCTGGGATTAATTCTCGTTGAACTGCGAACTGTTGCTGGTTACTATGCCTTGAACATGTTATGATCCGCGTGTTCTAATGAGGTATTCTAGTTTATTAAATGTTGACAGTGTTACCATCGGATTCTTTTTCAACGCCAAAATCGTTACGTATGTTATCTCGGTAGATATTGCACGGTAAACGAATTGTCCGACTGGCTCTGTCGTTTTGCCTGCATTTGCTGCCGTGCCATGTGTGAGCCGGAAATTGTTGGGTTGATCTCGTTCTGTAAGCAAGCCCAACATGAAACCTCTTTGACCGCTCATTACATAAATTATGTGACATCTCTAGCGACATGTGGATACGCGCTCACACCTATATCCCTTGTGACCGCTTACGATTGTTTAGAGTGTAGTGTAGTGCCTCAGACTGTCTTAAAAGTTTCCGAACCCCAAGTTTGTCGCTTTTTGGAAGCATCCATCACGTTGCTCTTCACTGTGATAATCAAGAAGCTTCGAGTTACAATTTAGATCACATAAAATTGCGAGCTCCGGCACGTCGTCAGCCCAGCGTAGAATGAAAACATATGACCGCAATTTCGCGTAGCTCCGTCGTACACGAGAATGACATCACATTAACGATGCGACATAGATCAGACAAGCAGTCACCAAATCGATTGTATGGGTAACAGGATTGGATTGTTCGGGGCCGGGGTGAGAGAGATAGAGGGACACACGCGCGTGCACAGATAGACAAGTGACGTGCGGACGACGGCAGACCTGGATACCGCATTCCTTCTGATTTGGCTTGTTTTCACCAACCTGGAAACGCTCTATTGGTTTACGCGTCTTGCACGATGGTCGACAACTTTCTTCATGCGGGTGGTTTGGGCCTTTTCGAAACCGCAGATTGATATAGTGTCCGTTTGATTTCAACCAACGCAACCTCTTGTGTGGTAAGGTGAATCGGTCGTGAGTGGCAAGGCGATAATGACTGGGCTCCCGTTTTCAGACATATCTGGCGGTAGGCGTTAACAGTTTTAGTCGTTAGCTCTGGTAACTTCAAATGCAACACCGATATATCACTAGAAGTTCCTGTCGTACGTCCACTGGAAGGCGCAATGTTGTAAACTCTCCTAAACGATACGCTGGTTCGATCTCGGTATAGTGGTGCGCTCGATAAAATCGGATTCTCGTCCCGGTAATAATTCACACGAAAATCTCGGTCCCGACTAGTACCACGACTGCTCCCGTATTCGCTCCCAAGACAAGCCAAAAGACGCGTTCAAAATAAAGAGTTTTGTTCCGCCACAAAACGGAGTGCGGCTAGGGTGGCAATCGCAAAGTATTTGTAGGGCACGTCATGACCACACATTCCCACCACATCATGAGAAAGAGTTAGGATCGCAAATGTGCATAGCGGTATAAAAAGTCTTAGCCGATTTGAACAGTTCCGCTAAGTAAGACTGAGTCAAGTGGGTTTTTTTTCCTTTCTCATGACAGAGGCGCCTTGGGACGGTAACAGGGTGGGCACTCTAACACTTCCCCCCTGAAGATTATTGGGTTCAATCGTAGGGCTGCTTCCGAGGATGAACTTGAATGAGTTTGACCGGTTTGCAGCATCTGTTTGTCCGCCGTCTCCACCCCATGGGATACTTGCGCTCATTGTCCTGCGACTGTAACGTCGGTTCTGTCGAATGTTCGGTTTCGTTAGGGCGTTTTTTCTTCAAGTCGAAAGTGTCCAGCAGTATATCGAGTTTCGCGGCTGGTCCTTCGTGGCCGTACAATGCATCTCCGCAATCCCGTCGAATTTGGTTTGCGTGCCGCACACGTAGTTTCGCCGACTTTCACTTCATAGAGGACTGATCCTCGCCGTCGAACGATTATTCCTTTCCTCTAGTTCAGTGGTCCATGAGATTTTCGTACAATTACCGGTTCGCCGATTGCGAAGTATCGTGCACGAGCTCCGTTCCTTTTGATTGTACTGTCTTTCCATTTCTGTAGTGCGTCCTCCCCTTCTGTTTGAATGCGGAATCATGATATCGAAAACAGTCCTCAGTTTTTTACTGAACATGCATTTTGCCGGCGACTTGCCATCCGGGACATTCGGTTTGGGGTTGTAGTTTGATTGGTCACAAAGGTCTGTGAAACACGACTTGGGAGACCTTCTCCTCTGGCCTTCGAGGTGTCGACAAACCTTTCAGCCTGTCCGTTCGACTGAGGATGGTAAACTGTGGATCGTATGTGTTGAATGCCTAGCCGTTGACAGTAGTTTTCAAAAATGGAAGAGGTGAATTGAGTTCCGTAGTCTGTGACCATCGTCTCTGGTAGTCCGAAGCAACTGAAGAGTTCCGATAGTTTCTGTATAGTGTTGTCCGTATTCGGCTGTCGTAGGATGTGAACCTCCGGCGTCGACGATAAGCAGGTACGTTTGTCCATTGAGTGGTCCAGCAAAATCCATATGGAGCCTTTGCCACGGTCTTTGAGCTGCTGGCCAAGTGTGCAGTTCACATTTCACAGGGTTTTTGGCAGTTCCTCAATTTGTTTACCCATTCGAGGCCAGTATGCAAAACTGCGCGCCAGTGACTTCACTCGGTTGATCCCTGGGTGCCCACTGTGGAATTGCTTGAGCACCTGTCGTTGGTGAGTTTCAACGACTGCTACTCTGTCGGCAAACATGATGCATCCGTCCACGATCTTAAGCGCTTCTCGACGGTGGAAGTATTCCCGTAAGTCACCATTGAGGTCTGCGTGCGACCAAGTAGTGCGGATGAACGTCATCACTTGTCTCAAAATGGGGTCCCGTTGAGTAGCTTCCTTGATCATCTCTGCTGTCGCTGGGATTGCTCGGACAGCCTCGCTGAAGATGATGTCTGCATCAGGTTCAATATTGACCGCTGCTATAACTGTCCTCGTCGTTCGGTGCCTGTGATCCGATGAGTCTGGATAAGGCGTCAGCTTGACCGAAGCTAGTTGTGGAACGGTACTGTATCGTGAAGTCGTACGCAAGAAGCATTGTTGCCCATCTTTGCAAGCGATTGGCCGTATGAACCGGAATTCCTTTCCTTGAGCCGAACACCGCGAGCAATGGTTTGTGATCCGTCAGCAACGAAAAATGTCGCCCGTACAACATTTTGTGAAACTTTCTTACCGCAAAGATTTGTAGCGAGGGCTTCCTTCTCGACCAGGGGGTGTAAGCGACCTTGCTGCTTGCGCGATTGCCTTTTCTTTTCCATCTGGGAACGCATGTGATATCACAGCACCGATTCCATAGTTGGTTGCATCTGCGGCCACGATAAGTGGTAGCGTTGGACCGTAATGCCAGTATGCGTAAGCAGGAGATCTGAAGTCAACAGGGCTTTGATGCGATCAAAAGATTGCTGACATTCCCTTGACCACTCCCACTTGACACCTTTCATAAGCAACCGGTTCATTAGCGTTCGGATTCGATGGAGTTCCGGGAGGAAGGAACTGTTGTGGCTGACCAGCCCCAGGAATGGCCGTAGAGTTGACATATCCGTTGGAGGCGGCATCCTCTGTATGGCTTCTACGCTGGCTGGGTCAGGTCGTCGACCATCTTTATCCACAATGAATCCAAGGTATTTGTTGCTGGACATTCCAATACTGCATTTGTCAACACGAAGTCGAAAGCCATATTCGTTCAAACGAGTAAGAGTTTGGTCCAGCTTCTGTTCCAGATCCTCTGCGTTGTGACCCATGATTATAATGTCGTCTAGGTAGGCGGCCACCGGGAATTTCCGTAAGCATCGTATCCATCACTTGCTGGAAGATGGCAGGCGCTGTTTTTATACCAAATGGCAGACGGTTGAATCGATAAAGTCCTTTGTGGGTATTAATTGTTAACAGTTATTTGGACTCTTCAGCGACTGGCAATTGTAAGTAAGCCTCGATCAGGTCGAGTTTCGCGAAACATTTACCGCCATTCAGTTTCGTGAAGAGATCTTCTGGTATCGGCAAAGGATACTGATGTGTCTCGAGAGCGTCATTTTGACTTGTAGAGTAGCCTGCACAGAGTCGTATTGTTCTATTTGCCCTCTTGACCACGACGGTAGGAGCTGAGTAGTTCACCGGTTCTATCACCTCAGCTTTCTGAAGATGTCCCAATACTTGCTCAACAGTTGTCAGCGCAGCGTAGGGTACTGGACGTTTGGGTTGAAATACCGGCTTCGTTCCAGGACGAAGGGATAAGATTGCCTTCATTTTGGTGCAGCAGCCAAGTTTTTCTGCGAACACGTCCAAATGTCTGCTGGAGAACGTTTGTGAATTGATGGTGGACTCCTGAAGTCATTGTTGGCTTCTGCTACGCTTGAGTGCAGTTGCGGATTTTGAGTAATGGTTTGTCATATAAATGCAGTTTGTCGATCCAAGGAGATTCAGGCCAGGATTGCGGGTCACGTAGCAGGTACCGCTGACTGATGATCCGTTGAGGGCTGCAGTGCACTGGACTTTGCCAATAATAGGCAATCGATTACCAGTTGCGCTTCGGGCAAGTTGGGTTGTCGGGCGCATTGTATGTTTGCCAATCAGGTGCTACGTGCGATCAGAGATTAGTCTGATGTCGGATGCTGTATCGAGCTGTAGTCTGACAGACTTGCCGTTGATGGAAACGGATACGTACTTTCTGCGCGTCCAGTGGTCGTCGTTGCTTGTTGCGAGCACGACCTGTGCTCTTGAGAGGCGCCCCTTGGAACGGCAATGGTCTTCTTTGTGGCCCCGTCGGGAACAGCGGGAGCATCGATACTGTTTGAATGGGCAATGTCGGACATAATGCCATCCACCGCACTGCCAACATGGTGTGGGAGGTTTTCTTCGGTTGTCGCGTTCCGACATTGGTGCAACCTTGACAAGGACATTTGAGGACACTGTGTAGACGTTTGATTGACTTCTTTGTTCGATCATAGCGGTGTCATGCTTCAGGTTCACTAGGCGCTGTCATTCGGCGGTGATATCTCGCAAGGTAACTTCGGGACATTGTTCTATCTTGGCCAGAATCCGTGTTCGGATATCTGCTTCGTTTGGTGACTGGAGTCCGCAAGCGAAAATCAGATGTTTGAATTGATCTTCACTCATTGTTCGACGCTTGAATCGTTCGCACTCTCGATTGTCTGTTCCAGCGTACGTCACTCAGTCATCATCTGCTGACTTCACGAGCTTTAGGCACTGGTAGCTTATGTTCAACAGGGATGACTGGTCGCCAAAGATTTGGGACAGCTTCTGAGTGGTTTCGTCAAAACAACTCTCTTGGGTTCTTCGGCAAGATAACGTTGTATTAGATCGCCCCTTAATACGAGCTCAATCGTCTGCACCCAGAACCGAGAAGAATAAGTGCGCAACAGCGTTTATTTGAAAATTACTAGGCGAGTCCATTAGGCCACAGAGGCTCCACATTTATAGGTCCAACAGAGGGTGGGGGGACATTTGAAAATGCACTCGTGAGAACAGTTCACACGATGTACAGGCGTTCGATCGCGCAGCTGCAATCTAATTGAGCTTAATGGACTGAGTAGGTTAAAATCACATAAATTAACTCGAAGCCGGATCGATCACCTTTGCTGCTTCGTTAGGAGATGCGTCTCCTAACACGTTGATGTACCGTTCGTGTTCTGATGTATCAAGTTTGCGGATCAGCAGCCTCACCTTCCGAGCATCATTAGCGTCTGACAGTTCCACCTTGAAAACATCCTAATACGTTCTGAACCAAGATTCGAATGTGGTGCCAATTACAGGATCACTGATTGAGTTGATCAGAGATGCTGCTGTCGGTTGCTAGAAACTCAGCTTCTGCGTCAGTCGTTCAATCCGTTTTAGCTGCGCTTGTTCGAATTAGTTTTACTGCTGTTGAAAGACAGTTTGCATCTGCTCCGACGTTATTGACATTGTGGGTTCTTCTGCCGCCAAATTGTTGTAAACCCTCCTAAACGATACGCTGGTTCGATCTCGGTATAGTGGTGCGCTCGATAAAATCGGATTCTCGTCCCGGTAATAATTCACACGAAAATCTCGGTCCCGACTAGTACCACGACTGCTCCCGTATTCGCTCCCAAGACAAGCCAAAAGACGCGTTCAAAATAAAGAGTTTTGTTCCGCCACAAAACGGAGTGCGGCTAGGGTGGCAATCACAAAGTATTTGTAGGGCACGTCGTGACCACACATTCCCACCACATCATGAGAAAGAGTTAGGATCGCAAATGTGCATAGCGGTATAAAAAGTCTTAGCCGATTTGAACAGTTCCGCTAAGTAAGACTGAGTCAAGTGGTTTTTTCTCCTTTCTCACGACGGAGGCGCCTTGGGACGGTCACTGGGTGAGTGCCCTAACATATACAAGAATGAGGAAGTTGGGTTTGTGTAAAAGTCGAACCAAGTAAGAAATACTGGCAGAATACTGAGACCGTGCACGTGTTTGTGATTAGATCTAGCGGAAGAAGAAATAATCAGCTGTCCAAATAAAACGGTTGGGTTGTGTCCGATAGGATTTTTTTTTCAAACCTTATTCATACATTTTGAAATGATGAGAAGATAAAATCAACGAATTGTTTACGAGGAATGCCACTGCAACGAGACGTGTTTCAGAGGTCTGGCAAAAGTTCCGTGCTTTGACAACAAACCGGGGAAAGCAACATGTAAACAGTACATCCAGTGGGGAGCATACGGGGCTAAACAAATTGATAAGCCAAGAGGTAAGGAATGGAGAAAGAAGTTAGGCGCCAGACAAAACGAAAGCCTCCGGACACTGGTGAAAACTTCAGTAACATGAAGTGGACGTGTCGTGTTACTCTCTAACTATTTAATGGAAAGCAATCCAGGTAAAGTTTCGTTATTTGTATGAATGGAGAAACATGCCCTAAAAACTGTTAAGTACAACCATAACATTGTATCCAAATAATAGTTGTCTGCTACTCGATAAAGCATACATCAACCAAGATGGGTGGGAAGTTGTCCACCGTATGTTTATCAAAAGTAAATCTTTCCACGTATAAAGATGAGTTTGAATAGTTCTCAAAATTAAGATATAGATAGTTGGGCAAATTGACGACGTCCATTTACTGAATAAGATATTATAGTAGCGCCATCTGTTGAGATGTGATAGTTCATGACTAACTGATATTTATCATTAATGACGCTGGTGACGGGCAGCGATTGGCAAACTACAACGCACTTCCTTACTTTATCTGAGTGGATGTGTTACGTTGTCGATTCCCAAGACATGGGATCCGGTTTATGAATCGAGCAGCTCTGTGATTTTTGGGACAAAGTCAATTAGGACTGACAACTTGTACATGTATGGGGAGTGGGTCGTGATATGTGAAACTCTTTAAACCACAGAGAGAACAATACGGGGGAAAATGAAATTAATTAGAGCTAACTGTTAGTTCCATTCTTCACCAGATACCTGAGAAAGTCTTGGTGAAACGGAACGGATGGATAGTGTGCATTCAATTGTCGGTTTGTAGTGTGAATGTTTTGACTTGTACATTATAGGCTACCGGTTAAAGCACTTTCTTAGTAGGCTATACTCCATGTTCGTCCTTATTTCGACCTCACTAAAAATTCATAAGAACAGGTTGTCATAATCTTCCTGGATGCCGTCATCATCATCATGGACAGCAATACATTAGTGGTTCACACTGATGTTTAACTGCCACACAACCATGAAGAAGAAACAAACCCTGTTTAGGAAGAGAGAAGAAAAAAGGGAGAGGGTAGGGGACCTAACCGCTAAAAATAGCTACGTCTACATTCAAACATACAACATCAAGGCGCCTACACCTTGCAAACAAACAACCAAGCTGTAAGTGAAAGTAAGGCGTCATCAGTAAGACAGCTTCCTCATGGCTTTCACTGCCCCGCGTCATTAAGTGCACTCACTTCACAGACAACTCGGTCAAACAACGACAACATTCACGCAACAAAAAAAACATTGTACTTTCGTACTGATACACATACCATCATGCGCGGCTCACTACCGTGAGTTTATCTTGATTTGTTAGCTAACAACTGAGTGACAAATTTGTTTAAGTTTATAGTTTACAACAACCTTTTTAATTACGTCGCCATGGGAATCTTTTTTCTGAGACAACACTGCATGCAACCTTTGCATGCTGAGTACTTCTGGAGTCATTCTGGTCTATACACCTTGAAAGTCAAGTGAATTCCGTGCTAGTTACTAATTCAGATGTGATCCGAGGTGCAATTATTTGCGTCTTATGTCTGCACCGCATCGACTCAACTGCGTTGATATTCACACCTTCCGACAAAGTCAGTTTTGGTATAGCCCGATACGTTGGTCAATCACCTCTGTGCTGTTTATAACATTCTGGGGTCGGCTAACTGCAGCTAATCTGTCCCCAGTCATACTGGCTTGTTAGTGCGTTAGTCGGAATTTCCTTGTGTCCCTCGCATGAGCCGTGTCCGTATCACCCAAAATCAAGTTTGCCACCTAACCCACACGCCAGTTGTCAAGGCTTGGAAACCTTGACAACTCCGGCCTTATCTTCGACCGTTCAAACATCAATCTGTATGTATCAATCACCTATCCACAGACAAACGACCGGTTTGCCAGGGGTGTTGTTTGTGTGCTACCTACGTTGTACGAGCTGATCCATGTGCTTGGCACATGTATATTAGTTTGCGCACTCGTCAGCTTGGCAATTAGGTACAGACGAGCTAGCTTCATTTACTCTCTGCACCCAGAGGGTCCGTGTCTTTTCAATCCGTAAAAGCCAAACCGTCCTTGTGTCTCTCAGTCTACACACGTGCACATTAGCTGTGCGATCCCGTTCGCTGTTGAAACTCTGGGGGCTCAGTTGTGACCTCTTAAAGTGACGGTGAGACACGCGAAAGCGATATCGAGACATCTTACACTGGTAAACGATACAGGAGCATGTACGTTCCATGTGACACCTCGAGAGTTTGTCAGTGGTTGCGAATGCCTCTTCTGACCCCCTTTTCTGTTACAATAGATGAACGTTAAATTTTCGTCGGTCTTCAGCGTCCAAGTAATGGTGCATCTATTTCATGTTAGTGGCTTCCTTCAAGACTAAATTGGGAATGAGCAGCCAGGGTAGTTTCGGGTGGTTAACAAAGTAGTTTTTCAAGTAATTCATGAATCGGAAGTATCGTAACATCTGTCCAGAATGATGTGGTTACATTGACAGAAGTATTGAGTATGCGACGCCGGTTGTGATGTGGGTCAGACGGCACAGTGTGCAAGCGAATCCGTAT
Source organism: Paragonimus skrjabini miyazakii (assembly GCA_014338405.1). Classification (NCBI taxonomy): domain Eukaryota; kingdom Metazoa; phylum Platyhelminthes; class Trematoda; order Plagiorchiida; family Troglotrematidae; genus Paragonimus; species Paragonimus skrjabini miyazakii. The sequence goes on from JTDE01003630.1 coordinate 62,399, forward strand.
GTCACGTGCGTGAATGGCGGACTACATTTATTGGCTAGGGCACCCAAAGGAAAGGCCAATGAGAATCGAATGGCTTTGAAGATCAGTAACTCACACCAGTGGGATAACAGCACACGAACACGATTATTGTAGGGGCGCGTTCGGTTGCATCGAAATATGAGGTCGTATATGTCTGATGAAAGTCAAGTTTCATTTCGTCACAGTGAGCTACAGTTTCTGCGAATTGTTAAATATTATGACGTTCGATAAGAATAACGTAGTCTTGCGTATTGGTTTTTCGCCCAGTTTGTTCGCTGACCATTTTCGGCTGGATTTCTGAAGTGATACTAAGACTGCGACGACAATACACCAAAAGTGATATCTACTTAGATCGAATACCCAGTTTACTTTAGATGTGCAATAAGCAATTGAGGGTCGCTGAATTTTTTCTTGAATACCCACTTTGGTATATACTTTGAGATGCGTGCCCCGAGCGTTTTTACCGTTTGACCAGTGTACCAGACTTAAAAAGTACAGGTAACTTCATGGTTCAGTTCGGTTGCACTGACGATGCCTTTGACTTACGTGCTATCTACACCCTTGTGTGATGGTTATATGTGCACAAGTCTGTGGTCCACTGTTTCCCATATTATTTGACTTCATTCTTTAACGTATTATGAAACCAAATGTACAAAACAACCGTTGAATAGAACGCTTTTCAGACAAAGGCTTCTAAGATTGTCTCGGGTGAGCAGATTCCGTCAATCTTGCCTAGTAGAATCCGAACAACATCTCGTAAGATTAAGGAACTGTCCAGCCTAAGTGTGCCTTCTGTGCATCTCTCTGGTAATGGATGGTCATTGACTGACATTCTCAACCTTGCACATGGAGTTGGGTATTCTCTCAAAAATCTCATTAATGAGGCTGTTGGATGGAAACTACTAGTTTGTGCACAAATTTCCCAAGTGTTCTGTGATATGTCGCACAGCGAATATGTCATCACCATATCGTTCACGATGCGTCAGAATGAGTGTACCTTTACATTTCGCCTTCCTAAATGTCCCGTCAAAATTCCATTACCTGATTCGATTCTGTCGGTCACGCTACTCACAAGTAGTTAAAAATAAGTTAGAAGTTCATTCAATTCACAATTAAGGTGCAATCTAATTATGGAGATTGAGCATCACTCACAATTGATTGCAGCCCTTGCATTCTCATAGACTTTCCAGTTAGCTCTTCTCGAAAAGAAGCACTAGACTCGAGGCGATCGGGCAACCTGATCATTACTCACAAGCGAAAGTGGTTGAACGTTCACATATGATAACTCGGTCGTGCCTAGCGTGAGGTCGATGACACAATGGTCGACACGGTTGCCTCATGAAGGTGTAGACAGAGTTCTGACCCCAGTCTTGGCGAGGATATGCACTACTGACGAGCTCTAATGAGAGAGAGACTCGAATCTAGTGTTTCTTTTCGGAAGAGACTGACCGGATAGTCTATGGGAATGCGACAGTTGTGATCAATTGTGAGTGATGTTCAATCTATATGAAAACGAAAATCCCTTACTACTCATCAGCATTCGAATCTAATTGTTCGGCAGTGTCCGTTTGTTTGTTTGTTCGTTGAACAGGTAGTCCGTTAGCCTTGACAAGAATTGCAGTAGTTTTCTCGTTAATTGTAATAGATGTCCTCTACGATTGGGACTTTTCACTCGAATTGAAATCAGCATTCGTCAAGGTAGATAAACAATATGTTGAATTCTGTTAGGTAGCAAGGATTTTTTAACACAAACTGAACACCACCCACACTTGATCTCAGTTTTCGCATACAGATAGGCGATCTGATCAGCCCCTTTCGAAAATAGCACGTCAATAGCACATATTAAATGAGTTCGTGATTCCAATGTGATTGAGAAGGTCTGATTGAAATATCATTGACTCAAGTTAACAAACTATTTACTGTGTCCCCTTTTCATGAGATCGATAAATCTAAGCAACATCCACAAACGAATACTAGATTTCTTTTAGATCGCAAAATTCGGTAGTTCCTAACATATTAAGTGGCGCAATGGTCAGCAGTTTCCTCATGAGGACGTGTTTTGGAGTCCATATCTGTAGCCTGTCAACGATGTACGCTACTGACGAGCACCAACAACTTTGTATCTCGGTGTTTTTTTGAGAAAGACCGGCTGAAAAGTGCAGATGCTGCTAGCAAATGTGAGTGATGTTTAATTTATGTTGAATTAACTCGTGTGTGCAGTCTACGGACCGATCCGGCGTCTCCGATAAAGTATTGAAGGATACAATCTAATCTATTGGGGTTGTTTATTCCAATCACACGCCATCAAGATGTTTGATAGTGACATAACAAAACGGTAGTCGAGTTTATTGAGGATAGGTATTTTAATTGGTAAACTCCCAAATCAATTTCCTATCAAACGAATGATATTGCCAAACAATCCCTTCATCCAAAAATATAAAGTCCCGCGTGGATGTTAGTAGACAGGCTCGAATGAAAGGTTGACCCAAGTCATTTACATTGAATGGACCTACTGCATAATCTCGCCAACGTGGTAATTTCAGTATGGGTTAAGTAAATGACTCAGTACCCGCGCCCCTGGATTTTATTTCAGCTACGGTACCACCGAATAATTAGTCTTCACTACTCAGGATATTAGAGTGTTCCCGCAGTCACGTGATGTGGTTGTCTTCATCTCAGCTCCAACGACCGATCATTAGTCATAAATAAGTTGAAATCATCCTGGGATGTTGTTACGGTGTGAATATTGAAACGATCCAGAGGGTAGATCTCAAAAGTATTGAATAGAGCTCATTGAAACGCTACATTATGATGCAACTAAAGGAAATTCCATCCAGCAGTTCAAACACCCTGAATTCACATTCAAGTTCTCCTGGTTAAAACTAGTGATGTCTTTTTATATAGATTCCGCCTCAAAAGTGGAATATTTTCAAGGCACACCTGTTCGAACACCGTCACAATACATGTACAGAAGATCAAGACTGGTACAATTTGTCTGGGTTAAACCTGGAATGGTTGACATGACTCTCGATTTCTTTTAGATGCCCGTATCCAAGAATTTGTGATCACGTATTTTTAAACCTTTTGATTCAAGCTTGTGCGACCTTGATATTGATCTGTGGTGCTTTTTAGTTTGAGCTTCTGAAAAGATCTGCGTTGGGTTAGTTTGCCAAAACTGGATCCATTCAGTTATGGTCGATGGTCAGTTATCGTTTACGAAAAATATATACGAGGAATTATTTAGGTCGTTTTCTGGTTAATAACCCACTGGCATCACGATTTGGCACAGGCCACTGAGCGTGGATACTAATGTGGGTAATGTTTTCCGAAGTCTCAACAGCATAGAACTGCTCGAGAGACTCTCAACAAATAACTGTCTAGGTTCAGTATTATATGCGCAACTGTGCGCCCGTGTTAATGACAACCGTAAATGGATGCCCATTTGCGATGTTAAAATATGAGAAACCTTTGTCAATCAGAACGATTACACTGCGGTACAGCCGAACGAGGCACATGAAACCAGAACATGAGGCTTGGAGATGTTCATTGATCTATGATTTCCAGTCCGCGTAGTTCTTGTCAGTGAATCAACCCGGAGATTTAATGTGTCTAGACTGCTAGTAACGGGACAAACTTTTGACGTGCGAACTGGTCAAATAGATAGAACTGTATCAGCCGCCTACTACTATGGGAACTTGTGTGTGACATCGTTTTTTCCGACAAACGGCAAATTACTTCGATATGTGAATGTTTTCACTGGTTAAAACCTAAACGAACATTTGGATGACACATGTGGTTGATTTTGAGAATTCCACAAAAGTTGTGCCTTTATGGGACTAGCACTCAATCGGGAGTTCAACATCACCGTAGACAGCAATACATCAGTGGTTCACACTGATGGTTAACTGTCACACAACCACGAGGAAAGAAAAAAACTTATGGAGAGAGAAAAAACAAGGGGACAGGTAGAGACGTAACTACTAAAAACAGCTACGTCTGTACTCAAACATACAACATCAAGGCGCCTACAGCTTGCAAACAAACAACCAAGCTGTAAGTGAAACTAAGGCGTCATCAGCAAGACAGCTTCCCTACAGTTTCCACTGCCCCGCGTCATTAAGTGCACTCACTTCACAGAAAACATTCACGCCACTGAGCTCGGTTAGCCGCCATCTCACTTAAGGTCTCCAGCCACCGATTCCGCTCGATGTGGCAGAAGACAAGCTGGCATCTTTAGTACATGACCTAACCATCTAAGTCTGTTCAAATGTAGTGACTGAACAAAAGAACTCGTTTGGCAATCAGTGCCAAACACCCGCTTCTTAGTCTCCTAGTTGCTTACTCGCTGGTGCCATTCGATGCGAGCAATCGAACGCAAACGTCAATGGTCAAAAACATGAAAACAGTTCACGTCCTCTATCCTGAGCGGCCAGGTTTCGCTGCCATAAAGTAATACAGCCCTCACTGTTGTCTGATATACGCGACCCTTAAGTTTCAGAGAAATACCTCTCCGTCGCCATAGGTGTCTCAGATTAGCGAACACCGCCCTAGCCTTGGAAATACGCGCATCTATTTCATTCCCCACACCTTCGCCGCAACCACTAATACAGCTTCCCAAGTATACAAACCGGTCAACAACCTCCACGGCTTCGTTATCTAACGTTAAATCTACATAATCACAGCAATCTTGCTAAAGCATTTTGCATTTTGAGGCTGCAAAGCGCATTCCGGAGTACTTAGCAGAACACGAAATAACCCCTAGCATTTTTTGTGCTGCTTGGAAAGTGTCCAACAGCAGCATCCCATCGTCAGCATAATCAAGGTTAGTCAGTTTTTCATCAGATAGGAGGTCCACGCCGGCATCAGCAGCTGTAGAGTCAACCGAAATGTATAAACAGTAAAGAGTAGACCATTCGGGTAGTGTTAGCTCCACATGTTGACTACTGTCCTGGATTCTAGTCTCTGAAACACAACACATCAATATTCAACGGGTCTAACGTTCGCGCGTGAGTAGCCCGTTGACTTATTTGTTTTGGAGTGCGAAGGTTGAAAGCACCTATATTAATTCACTTTCTAGTTCCACGCAATGGACGAGGGAGACCTGAGATTGAGTGGTAAGGGAGGGGACTTGCCGATACAATGTTGCTAAGATTAGCTATATCTATTGTTGGACCTGTAAAGTAATCACCAGAAGTGGATGTTGGAAACGGCCTGAGACCTAAGCTTGATAGAACAGTAAGGGAGAGGTCAGCGGTAGCATGTGTTCGCCTATCCATCCTGATGTATGCAGCAGATAGGGCTACCCGATTGATACTGCGAGGCGGCTGATGTAGTATGGAATTAACATTGTTGTGATTATCCATGGTTGTATGTGGGATGAGATACTGTCAGAATGCCCAGAACTAGACAAGAGAACGATTAGGGTTTTCAACCGAAGCCTTCGGCTCAAAACCTGTACCGTAAGACAGCAGGTGAGTGGCAGTGTACCAGAACTGATACATTTTTCGGAAGAAGATGCCAACCCAAATCCCAGCCTGGAAGACCCGGAGACTGTGGTTTGTCAGACCCATACGTATTGGCCTGCCTGGTATGAGTGACTCCGGCGGTGTGGTGACCACACCGTCCAATTTATACCAATAGATCATCGAGATGCGCAAACCTTCATACCGCGCCAACGTGCAGTCTCGTTGTGATGGATACAGCAATGGTGACTGGAAATTAATAGAGAGTAAAAATGACATTGGTGTTTGTATGAATCTTACTCACAGATGTTTCCAATTCGTTCTGAATACTTCCTTGCAACCATAGTGAGGCTAACTATCAGAATGCGTCTACTCCACCTCGGCGTCACATTACTAGCCATCTGTTTTGAACAAGTACCCATACATATACACGTGCAGACATCCCTTCAATTGCTGACTTGCAAGGGTATACACACTCATTTGAGAACGCAAGACAATTTCTCACTGACATTCACGCATATG
>JTDE01003631.1:23886-45128 GCA_014338405.1 Paragonimus skrjabini miyazakii
AAGTAAGAATGATCCAACTGTAGCCTAACAAATGCAGTCTTTGAGTTTCGGCATTTTTTTGACTCAAAAGTATCTCAGGTTGTAGAACCCTGCTCTGAACTTAGGAGTAATTCCCACCATTCAGAATACAGTTTACTAAATATACATACTGACCACCAACCTCAAGAACTTCACCTTCGAAACTAAGATTAACGTTATTGTCATACTCTTGGAGCAACGCCCCACAATTCGGAATTAATGAGCATATCCTAAAGGATTGAGAAGAACGGAAAAGATTATTCAACGGGATCTGTACCTCATAAAATTTGTAACGCAACATTTTTCTATAGACACAGTTGAAGTCGGGCTCTTCATCGAGAAGCATCTGAGTGCGGCTGACAGTCCTCCGCTGTTCTGCCTACGAAAAAGTAGAAACTTAGATAGCAGACATTATTGACGGGTAACACTTTTGGTACGATGTATGGTATGGTATGGAGCACGCTTGATAGATCCTTGTGGTCTCTAACTTTAGTTAATAAATGTAAACAGCGCTGAAACTATGTATCACCTGACAAGTATACTCGTGTCCAAGTGGCCCCGAGAGTGCAGATCGAACAACTAGGTCGGGTGCTCGATTGTAGTCGAGAAACACAGCTACTCATCACCATCACAGCAGTCATGAGCCTGACCAGAAGGTACAGTGACTCAGACCGCCGCCGCTAACTTCAACAGTGACGTAGAATAGACCAGAAGAAATGTTTTTGAAAAGGTTATAGAGTAATGGTAATAATGGTGATAGCAATTAAAGATGATTATGCGGTAGAACTAGAAGTGGTAGGAATGCAGGTGTGCCATGGACTACGGCACACTGCCATCTCGAAAAGCGTTTCTAACTAGCTGTTTGGGTGACCATGAAGACCCGGCCAGGCAGACGACACCTACCCACTTCGTTCAATGGAACAGTCAGGGTCTTCATATTTCGTGACCACGCTGTTGCTTAATCACCACATAGTTTTACCCAACTGTTGATGGTGTCAGTATATAATGCCCGGTACGGTTAACGCTCAGCTGGCATGCAGAGTACGTGACCCAACCATCGTAGGCTGTGCAACGCGATTAGTTGACTGATCGATCGCACATCCCAAGCGTTTCGGAATACGCGCTGGCGGACGGTCGTGTTGCTCATGCAATGAGTCCACTGAATGCGGATCAGTTAGTGGAGACACCGATAGTCAAACACAGTAAGTCCGCTCACATACTTGTCGCGGACATTTCCGTATCAAAGAGCAAAACAGAACGTACACATGCGTTACAAATCCTTCCTTTGAGCGATAACCGAACATCTTTTCAACGCTAAAGATGACATGGGTTGACGAAGACGACGTGTGTCTTGGATACCCTGGCTGACATCTCATCGGCAATATTGCAAGCTGACGAGATAGTGCTACTCAGGTGTGTGAAGGGGTCCATAATCTCAAGTGAATTGTCTGCAATAAAGAATATATAAGTGGGATTTCCCCTGTCTTGAAGAAGCGCTTTGCACTTCGAAGGTGTGAAGTATATTCCATATAAACCAGCCCGGTCACTCACCCTGTTCAGCATGGCTTGCATGTCTTCGGCAGGGGAGCCGAGTATGGTAATGTCATCCGCATTCTGCAGGTCGGTCAACCCAATTCCGAGTAGGAGCCCAAAACCAGACTCATCGGATTCCTGAAACGCATCTCACGGGATGTCGTCAATGCAAATTCTATCAGGAAGCGGGAGATCGATCGCCCTTGATGAACACCGCTAGAAGTGATGAAAACCCCCAGACAGTTGTCCATAAACTTTCCCTCTGTTTTTGAGTGAGCACATGGTGATCTTAACAAATTGACGTGTTTCTCGGCTACTACTTTACGAAGAAGGGAGTTCCAGGGGACGTTACGTGCATCTGGGTCGAAATCAACCTTTATATCTGAATGATCACAACCGTTGGCTACCTTTAAAAGTGTCGATGCTATAAGGTTGATAGCATACTAACCGTGTGATAAACGCATCGTTAACCGGATCGGAATTCTATCTGTTTTTCGCGTATCTGGGCTTTTTGAGCCGACGTGAATGAGACCAGTGAGTAACTTATACATAACAGACACTAAACGAGTGCCTCTGTGTTTGTCACGTTGACTTCGGGCCCCTTTTTGCAAACGGAAATTACTGTTGTTATGTGCTAATCATGGAGTGACTCTCCAGTTTCCCACGTCGTTCCGAAGATCCTCTCAAGTCTCATCGTTCACATGATGTAGTTGAGGCCTGTTGAACTGTTCTTCACGATGTTCAGCCCACCCTTCAAGTCGGAGCGATTGGTTGGTGATAAATAAGCTATATTTTTCACGTATGATGTTGCACCAACTCCACGACCGGTACACCTACGGGTCAGGGAAATCAACCTCCTGCTATTCCCAGATAAAAAGGCTTTTTGCATCCCCTTAGACTATTCATCCAAGTAGTGCTCACAGTCTGCACAAGCTTTTAGTCAGCTTGCGTTTAAGTTCTCGACGGTCGTCATCATATTCGGAAGCAGGTGTGATCGATTGACGCTTGTTCATGAAGTTTATTGACGTGATGGAAGTTCTCTTCTGTCACGACTGAACAGCTCCTTCGGAACATACCTCTTCGCAGCCTGCTTTCATAGTTGCTTCGATTTTTCCCCAGAACTCACTAGGTTCTCTTACATGACTCGAACTGGACAATCCGCTTAGCTGTTCTTCCTGGTTGGCGTTCTTCACACTGTCCTCGCTCGAATGCCAGTTAAGTTTTTTGCATTTACGAGTGTGTGACCTCTTGGCAAATAATAAAACAAAACAAGCATGTATATCAGCATGGCCCGAGTCTAGGTGGTTGCTCCGAAATGCGCGACATAGTTGCGCAACCTGTAGCTGACTGTTATGTGACAGTACTTCGTTCATGGTTGGGAATCGCATGCAGGTTTCTGTGTAACACTGTGCCTCTTCCTGTGTTGAAATCCAGTGCTCGACATATAGAGGCCCTGGAATACGTACCGCTGCATTAGTCTTCTTGCCGCTTCTCGAAAAAAGTGACCGATCTGAACACGGCTATTCCTGACCAGTGATATGCTGGTCACACAATTGCACAGAACCGAAACCCTTCTGTCTCACCCTAAAATCTGCTTCCCGATTCGTGTCAAGTCGATGAACAGTGATGGGCACAAAAAGCTCTTGATAAGAAAGGATCTAGGCTGGCTCCACCTTGATTCTCTCATAAATCCTTGTCCCCCTTCTTAAATGTGCACACTGTAACGGACTCACTTCCCTTAAACACTACTGTCCATACTAGCTAGAACAGGTGGTATAAGGCCTGTACTGACGCCTCACTAACCCCTCTGGATGTGGGAGACGGAAAAAGCTATGCGCCAGCAAGTTGTGAACGTTTCAAGGCTGTGATGCAAAGGCGCAGCTCGAATCGAGTGAGTGGTTCTGCGCTAACATAAAAACAATTAAAAGTAACTGTTAAGGCACCCGCCCTGTTACCATTCCAAGGCACCTCCGCCGTGATATAGGGAAAAACGATTGACTTTGTCCTAGTTTTGCGGACCTGCTCAGAGCGGCAAAGATGGTAGCCTTGGCCGGTTTTTACCCGTCAGACTTTTTTCTCCGTTGGGCCCATTAGTAACCCTAACTATTTTTGCTGATAAATGTCCTCTTTTTATGATTCGGGAATGTTCTTATGGCTACTGCGCACCCTATAAGTGTCTTGTCCTTGTCGCCTTGGTCGCATACGTTTTGGGGCGGAACAAAGCTCTTTTTTATACGCGTCCTTTGGCTTGTCCTGGGAGCGAATACGGGGACAGTCGCAGTACTTTTCGAGACCAAAATTTTCGTGTGAATTATTACGGAGACAAGAATCTGAATTCTGCCAAGCGCATTGCGATAGCGAGGACGAACCAGCGTATCGTTTAGGAGGATTTACACCAGTAACTAAGTAGAAAGAGACTGTCAAGGCAATCGCTTCTTTAAACAGTTTACACAACGAGGTGATTTTCGAGTTGTTATGAGTGGGCGTTCCACACATTGTTTTAAGCCATAACCATCAACTGCAGAAATACACCAATGGTTCGCGTCAATGTTCAGCTGCTATACAATGAGAAACAGAAAAGGAAGCCCTGATTTGACAACTCCCAACCACATAACCGAGCTGCAAGTAGTAGTTTCGCTGGTAGGTGACTTCTTACGACCCATAGATTCCGTACGCTAAGGCAATTCTCCAGCACTTCTTACTGAGAAAGTACATTCCACGTTGTCCATTGGCCAAGATTCACAATCTACAATCAGGCTTCATTTTAACCTGGTTCTGAAATCTCTCTTCAGCTTATTAAGTGAGACATCGGAAGGGATTTTCCGTTGAATTTCCAGTAGCCATGACGAATACTAAGTTTACTTGCTTTGTGTGTGCGCCATTCGTTGCAGCACATAAATCATTGCCCACTTCTTGCAATACCTGTTGGATTTAGTATCAGCCAGAGTTGAAGTTAAGAGGAGTCGGACAACTCAGTTTTTTCCGCAGGTTGAGGCAGTTCCTCAGCTGTCAGTCCTCGTAATCGGTAAAGTCGCTGCCCGAATGAATAACGGACTAAGTAGGAAAGAATGGTAGCATAGTCTGGATCCATTAAGCCGTGCTTTCACAAGTTACAAACAAGCGGTGATCAGTATATTGCCATGGCAGTCGTCCACTATTTTCTGAAAAATATGTCGTTAATCAAAGCTCATAGAGCCGTCAATCCGTATCGTTCAACCAATGGGCTCGTGGGTTTTTATCTTTAGTTAATAAAATGGATTCAAAGCCGCCTCTAAGCCATAACACAGCTGTTAAGTTCTTGGGAGAAGCCGGCTCGAAATGACCACCGCTCAGCTGATAACTGTCAGACGGTTGACTGTTATTATCAGGATCTGACAAAAACAGCCTGTTACGTGCGTATTGTTGCCGTTTGTGTAGCTTACATTTGCACCTGAGCTCCTGCCCCATTCTTATTCGTCCCTATATCGACTGACGACGATTACAAAGAGTTACTATGCTTCTAAATTTCACACTGTAACTTCGCATTTTTTAAATCACGCTTACCTTTACTGCTAATATTGGCTGTGTAAAATAGTGTTCCTTGTTTCCGAACTATGTTTAAAATACACCCACTTAACTTGACACATGTCAGCGGCCATGCTTTCACCAGATTTTTACCAGCGATATCTAGTGGAACGCGGTGATGTGGCCAGGTCAATCTACAGACTGCTGTTCTGAAGTCTAGGTTTTCAGAAACCAGTAATCAGAATATTTTACTGTTTGGAATCCAAATTAGTATGGCCCGTTTAGCCGTGTTTTACAGAGTTGGAACATTAAAACCTTCTATTTTAATGATTCACTGAACCTACACAGCGGACTTGTGAGTATAGAAACCCAAACGTGTCATCCTTCTGGAAGACATAAGCAAGAGTTTTCTGCCGAAACATGTTTATTGGTACTGAGTACCTTTCTTCTGAGATCGAGAAAAGAATCCGTGGAAGTGGAGGAGTAAGATAGTATGAGCTCTAAATTGGAAATGGCAGTAGAGGAGTGTATCGAAGTAAAGTGATTTTGCTCATCAATTTCGTTAGATGCACTAGATATGGTGGCTTAGCTGTTACTGTAAATCGGCCGATAAGATTATTTGTACGGAATGTCATGGTATGGTATATGATACCGCCAGAATTTCTACGCTTATACAGCAGTGGTTGATGTTTTTAACCAAACCCTTTCGCTCGAAATTCTATAGCACAAAACACTGAGCAGATGGTTGTGAAGTAGAGCTAGTATTCTTTTTAATAAGAGACCAATCTTACTCCGTCCTCAAACTTGTTATATTGCTGCATGCTGCTCTGCCCAGCTTCCGTGACTCTGCCACTGCAATCTTCATATCGCCACATTTGGTCCGGTGAACCATCTACCACATCGCGTCACTGGTTAGGATCTCCATGAATCAGCAAATCTTCCAAATTAATGCAGGTATAGCTACCCACTGCTGACGTATTGGCATCAAACAGAGTATCACCTAGTGAGATGCTCAGCCCGATATTCATGACAGCAAGGTTTTGAAGTTTGTCGCCTACAAGAACGAAGCAGTAGTCAGAATTTTGCTTGATTCTGATCAAGATATCATTTAAATAATACATGTGCCGCCGAATAATAGTTATTAAAGCGGGGGATATATACATACAGTTAATGATGGTAAACCTGAAAAACAGTCAGTTCTTAACTTCGTGAGTAAGTGGAATTCTCCTGTTTTTAACCAGCAGACTACAATCATATCTCAGGTTCAATGGATCTTTACCAAATGTCCGTAATGCGCAAATCAAACGTACGTATTTATAGGCATATTTTGGTAGATCAGAAAACCTTACTTTTTAGGTCCATTTGCCTTTGAAGTAACTGTTGTAATAGAAGTGGATGAATCATCGGTCTTCCAAGTAGTTGGGTAGTGTGTGGATGGTAGTAAAACATGAGTGGCTTTATTGGACGCTGTGGAAAATTTATGGTCATCCCAAGTCCCATTGCCGAACCCAGTACGTTATCTGATTGGTGAAGATAAAATGGAAGCCCAAACGTTGGTCTCGGTCTTGGACTGTTGATGAGGTTAACTGGATTATTGAGGTTTGGCACTGCCTGACAGTCAGATTGCATTGAAGAGTGATTTGCGAAATTTTCAATCATATGTGGACATTCCTCGTCTGGATTGGTAGATTCAATGTATAACATCAAATTACCCTGACTGGTAGTGTTGTAGCACTGATCACTTGGTGTTGCTGTAGAACCGTCCAAATGCTGACTTATACATGCACTTGCTGAAGCTGCGTTTGTCTGATTGGTACTTATTTATTATTAATATTCGACAAACCATGGCTTTAAACCAACGTAGTGCCTAAAAGGATGGATCAAAACTAACAATAAACTTACGTTCTGTCCTAGGGGTGCTGTTGCCATAACTTGACGTTGATAAGAAGCAGCGAGTGGATTACACGCAACTTTGGAGGCTTTTCCCAATCGCTCCAACTTTTGCATTAGATGTGACGAATTATGGGTTTTTAAACAAGGCCGTCCAGAGGCGGAATCACGCGTTGCACAATTGCAACATCCTTCACTGACAACCTCAGATACAGCGGGATCTTTTAACATTTTGGTTGTTCCAGATGGATATGTAGTAGATGTGATGCACGATTCCGTCTGGTTGTTGTTTGTGCTTTTGTGGTTCATAACTGGCAACGGTGTTCTTCCTTTCGAACCAGATTCCCTCTGAATAGATGTGCCAATAAGACCCAACAATTTGTAGTATGCACTCATGTCAGTCGATGCGCTGGAGTCTATACTGTGAATCTTTAACCTGGATTCGATTTCCCGCAGTGTTTTAATATTTGGTGAACGATCACCTTAAGCACATAAATAGACTTGATGTAACAAACTTTTATGACCATCCTTTTTCACTCCCTTCATTAACAAGGATTTTAAGTAGTCTTCTATCCATGTAGGTCAATTGCGTAATTTATTGTACCCACCGTTTTTATTTTTATGACTTTCATCAGCCGTCGGAAAGCCGTCGTTTTTTAAACAAGCATCTGAAACTGGATTTTTAACGCAAAACACACTACTATTGACGGGAATCGCTGAAAATTTGTTCTCTTTCTCATCATCTATAGTTTTTAAAAACGATTATGGAAGTCCCATAACGACTGTCACCTTTATTTAACATGTCGTACTCATCTAGCTCCATCTCATCTTCGGCGTCCTGTGGACCGCAAATGTACCATTCGGGCTCTTTATATGTATATCTGAAGTACTTTGGTCGTCCTCTTGACCAAGTGCTATGTAGACTTTGATGATCGTAAAAATCGCCACTACGCGGTACGACATTTTCAGGTAGCTTCTGTGTTGACAGTTGTGCGGAAACTATCGCGTCATCGTGGAATCGCGGTTTATTGGATTCCGTTGTTTTCATTACCAAGTTGCAGTTTTTATCTCCATCACCAGTGATTTCTTTAACTTTCGGTTACACAAAATCATCTTACTCTGATAGACAGACGCATTTCGCGGTGACATCCCGTTGCGAAAGTTGAACCTTGATTCATAACTACGATCAAAGAACGGAAACAGGTTCGGATTCCGACGGTTTTTTAGCCTCATAAATCGCTTATCAAAACATGGAGGCCATTGTTTCGCAACACTACAAAAGCGGTAACTAAGAAGTTGCAACTGGTAAAAATGTCAATAGGATTCTCCTCAAAGTACCCTTGTGTAAGTAATTTTACTATTTTTCACTTTAGGAATCTCTACGAACGACTTGATTGCTTTGTCAATCAGGTTTATGTTCGACATTATTTCTTCAAATCCGTCACGTAAGCTAATAACGCGTTATGAACACTCCATATATTATGCATAAAAACAAAAATACGACCTTTGATAAATTTGTTAAAGATCTGGAATGTGTGCGACCTCTGGGTGATCGACTATTCTGTTCTGAGGCTGAGGACATAAATTAAGATGCCCTTCACACCAAAAATCTCAATGTCAATGATAAATGCGGCACTTCATGAAATCTGTAGTGTCCACAGTTCATAGTTACATTTTGTAATTCATTTTTTACGCATTTGTATATACCGTTTTGTTAGATTCATTTGTTTGAAACCATCACCATCACTTTTGAATTTGATCGGCAACAAGGAAAACGGGAGTTACCGCGCACTTTCTCTGTCTTCTTCTGTGTGTATTTTTCGGCAGACACAATATTCCAGCTCCGCTCATCTGCAAATCTAACGACGCTCACCGTTGATCATCCCACGCCGCTTGTGAACTTATCTATTTGTTATCTCCCGAACGTACTCCCTGGCGATTTCCTCGCATGTGTTTTTGCCTACCAACTTCAACCGACCACGATTTGTCAGTGAGTGATTCTATTTTTATAGATACGTCTTCAGCTCTATTTGCATGCATAACTTTTGAAACTATCCGCTGTACTTGCAACTCTTGTTTGGTGTTACCATATTTTTATCACTTTTATCATCCGACCGATCAGGACATTACAAGTTTTATTTAGCACGCCTATTATTTTCAGAACGGTGCTTTATCCGTTTTTGGAATTACTATAAATGGTTGACGATACTACAGACATCCACATTCAAAACGAAGGCAAGGCACTTGTGTAGTCCGCCGGTATGGCGCTTCAAACCGAAACGAGTTGGAAACGGCCATTTAGGCGCGAAAAGAAATTTTTCAAATTTTTCATGAAATATTAAAATGCATATTACGGGACAACTATATAGATTTCGTCGAGCATACTAGTGATGTTGCAATGAAAAAAATCAGATGTACCTAAATATTGCCCATATTCACATTTTTGTGGAAAAAGTGTCACCATTTTTTTCGATAGAATGATAATGTTGGCTTTCCTAGTCGATTTTACGTTCTGAAAATGACTCCATTGGAATTTTCGTGGTGGAATACATCTGTTCATTTTGCAGAAACGCTCAATTTCGCGCGGTTTCAGAGATACAATAAAATTTGTAACTTTCGACCACGTTGTGTTCACATTGCATTGTACACGAAACATCACAGTAATTCCTAATGACAACTATGTTGCCACGGTTGTTGCTTAGTTACACATCAGAATTATATATTCAGCCTGTTTCCCTAAGTATTTCTAGTGGAAAACGGTCTACGATATCTCCGGGTTGTTTATACCTACGGTGTGGTGTAAACAAGTGTAGCAAGTTTCACATTATCATTAAAAAGTGCGTATTGTTTTGTTTTTTGCTTATTGATCATGCTTCATTGTAGCTGGCCATGTGTACGCGAGTCAATGCTCACTTAACCGACGGATAATGACCAATTTTGATGCTCGCTGTTTATCCGACAAAAACATCGATTCCCACTTCTACCGTTTCCGCTACAACCCTTCTATATTCGGAACATGGATGTTTGTGATTTCGATGATTGTTGGTCTGTATTTTCGGCGGCTGCAGACTGCATTGACGGCTGCCAGTATGTTATCTCAGTTTTTGTCGGAACTGACGGATATCTTTGTAACTCGGGAAATGAAACCCACGGTGGTATTTCCTTTTCATAAACAGTGATCCATCTCTTTCGACGATGGAATGGTTTCCATATTTTTGGCGAATTACCCCAATTCGGTCGTAATAGGAGCGTTGTTCTTGAAACTCATGTCGCCGTTTGCTTCGACTTACCATGCTCAGTGTCAAATATTGAATCCTTTCGAACGGAATAATGCCGCTAACATGATTAACACTTCTACCGTTAGTTGTCCGACACAGAACCCTCCTCTACTAAAATAGCAGGAGCACGGTACAGACAATTCATGCGGTTCTTAAAAAATCGCCGTGTCGTGTCAACTCTATCAACATAACGTTGGCGCTTGCAAACATTTCCTTCTGTTTCCAATGCGCATAGGTCTCTAAGCCGGCCCAAGACTGCTGTCTCCAAAACACCCAAAAGACCACAGTAATAGGCCAAGCCGGCAGAAACACAGACCAACCATCATCGAAATCACAAACATCCATGTTCCGAATATAGAAGGGTTGTAGCGGAAACGGTAGAAGTGGGAATCAATGTTTTTGTCGGATAAACAGCGAGCATCAAAATTGGTCATTATCCGTCGGTTATTGTATCTCTGAAACCGCGCGAAATTGAGCGTTTCTGCAAAATGAACAGATGTATTCCACCACGAAAATTCCAATGGAGTCATTTTCAGAACGTAAAATCGACTAGGAAAGCCAACATTATCATTCTATCGAAAAAAATGGTGACACTTTTTCCACAAAAGTGTGAATATGGGCAATATTTAGGTACATCTGATTTTTCTCATTGCAACATCACTAGTATGCTTGATGAAATCTATATAGTTGTCCCGTAATATGCATTTTAATATTTCATGAAAAATTTGAAAAATTTCTTTTCGCGCCTAAATGGCTGTTTTCAACTGTTTTTGGCCTTGAAACACCATACCGGCGAACGACAGATGCCGGAAAATTTATGAAGTCGAGTGTGTGCGTTTGGGGACTAAGTTTTTTTCCATTCAATCACACGTGGCCTAGCTTGTCATTATTTGGGAAGTTTAGCCTTCATCTTAGCTACTTTTCTTAATGAATCCGCTTATACGTTATCCACGGAAAACAAGAAGTCTCAGCAAACACTTTTGTTAGCCCCATTTAGACCTACGCCGGCCATTGTAAGCCAGTTGCAGGCCGCACGAGGGTTTTCGTACGACCAGTCCGCACGGGCTCGCCAACGACTTTGACTTTTATTTTCTCCATCATTAACTCACATCGTTCTGCCATGACCTTGATTATCAAGTCACGGATAATCTAGCAAAATGTAAATTGATATAACTACTCAGTTTTTCACCGATACTTGAAGAGCTTGAGAAATGTCTTCTGGAAATGTGAGTCGCAAACGCATTATCATAAACTGGAATTTTTCACTTTTACTATGACTATTTTGTTGCTTTATTTGCATAAGTACTATGTTGTACCGTTGTTTATTATGCCCTTGGTGGGCATTTATATGTATCGTCTTAAAATATATACGTCGATCACCTACACCTGGACGTATTTCTCACGAACGTCTTGAGAAATATACAGTTATCGTTATCATATTATTAAAAGGTAAAAAGTGAATTGGATCTTTCAAAATCGCACTTTCCAATAACCAAGACGCCCACACTAACTTACCTGTCCCCAGAAACACTGGTCCCGTATAACAGTAATGTTCCATACACCTGTCATTCCGATATATTAGGAACTGCTAATGAACGCGTTCAAGTGTATTGTAGCATTCACAAGTTTATAATCTACAGGATAATATCAGTACTTAGCCGTATTTACAAATATTTGAAGTCAAGAAATTGAGTAGCTGAAAAATCGTCATGATTGATGCTCTTGACGGCGGTAGCGTCGTTCTCTTTCTCTGCTTCGGGGTTGCCGAACCACAATCTGATGCTCTTCACTGGTTTCATCGGTGGTAGTCCGGAACCTCTTTGTAAGGATTACTGCGTCCATTAAATATAGTTGTTGGGTAAAGGCAATTTCTACGAAGAATTTGCCGTAATTGTTGTGAAGAACGTATTTTTCAATTTTGAGAATTTGAATTCCCGATATTTTCTTCAAACTTCCAGTTTAGAGCTCGCCTCTGTCTGGTGTCCAGGCCCACGGTCGATCATAACCTATTAATACAAATGTCGTGCACAAGTATTTCACTTTTGGGCGGAACAGCAAATGAATCCCTGTTGAACGACGTTTCTTTCGGGCTCATTGGGGGTCCCAAGTAACGAGATTCGAGCTCTGATACCTGCATTCTGATTTTCGTGCCATATTGCGAAATCGTTGCGTTCCCTCTGTGATCGAAATACTTTTCGGGTCTTTGCTTTCACAGCTACCTTCCTGCTTCACAGCGTCGTAACCTATGTCGACGTGTACTATTTATGATCAATGGTGTTAGACAGTGCTGACCTGAAACTGGTGTTCCAGCAGCGGATGAGGTATATGAAAAAGCCTGCCCAACGATTGTCCAATAACTGTCTGGGCCAACTCGCACAACCTCATGATTTGCACTCCGTTGGCAATTTGGTAACCGGTATCCCAATGTTCGTTTACGGCCTGCAGACGTACGTGACTTGCAGTTTATGGTTCCGTCGGTATGATGACCTGTTCCATACCGAATTCACCAATCAGAACGATCCATCAAAGATTCCACTTGGTCTATGCTAAACTGGCCCCGCCGTGCACAACCGGCATGCCTACTACACCTGACCCAAGAGCTCATACCATACCACTTCCAACGAAGCGATCAATATGCTGTCGCAGGTAGTTGGTGATCAGTCGTTCCTAGCCAGTTTATAGTACCAGAACGTTAAACTGATCAAATGGGACTTGGATGACCTTGTCACCGATGCCAGCATCGTGAATGCTGAATGTAGGCGGTTCAAGCTATCCATTCTCACAATCAATCGGCTGAAGGGTTTCATCTTTGTTTGAGGATTCAAGCCTCAAAATGTTGCTTACCGCCGTACACGCCTAGTCAGTCGGATCCAGTGAGACAAACCGGTGGCCATTCAGGACGTAAACACTGAAGGATGTCGACGGCTTAATCTGAAACACGACTCCGCCTTGGCTCTGAACACTACTGCTTTCTCAACCTCCGTCAAAACATTCGCGTGTCGGGGGCAACAGCAACAGCCCTTCCCTACAAACCGCCCAGCGAATACTACCCCAAGAAGGCATTGTTGCCCTCGTGTTGGCGTTACAGCCCATGGCACTACGCGCGTTACTGCCCCATTTAAGCAACGCCATAGTCAGTTTTGCAAAAAGGTGAATCACAAGGACTGATATTGCCAGTCCGTAACTGCAGCAGTCAACGGGCATCCAACAAGCGACCGTTCCCACTTCAGTCCAAAAGGATCGCCAAAGCCAGCAGCTTACTTGCCGTAGTCAAAGTCGATGTCGCCTCACAATGAAAGTTCGTGTCCGTACCGATCAAAGCGCACCTAGCTTGTCTCCAGCTGTACAGTGCGTACGACACCACGATAATCTCCATTCAGCCATGAAACTCAACTGGTCGCCTACCAGTCAAGCTGACATGATATGCTGCCACCAGCGCCTGTGGTAGTACAGTGAAATTGACTGAGCAATTACACCATCACGTCAGCTTGACAAACGAGACCATCGACGGAATTTACTACCTCTCCAATTAAAATTTCAATCTACTTGGTCTAGACTAGCTCGTACAACTCGGCCCAGCAGAACCAACAATCGCTGACGTCTGCAGTCGTGTACAGTCCTCCACAAGAAAGTTACCACGCATGGCGAACGAATCTATTTAACAACTAAGGTCAGCGCTTGACGGCAATCTTGACTACCGCGCTTGTGCCCAAGAGGTTCTGAGCCTCAAACCTTTAGCCCAACTTGTCCTCCGCCCGAAACGTCCCATGCCCTTCGCTGCCTACTGCTCGCCGGCAACGAAACCAAGCGTCTGGAGGATTTGTGATTATTGATGCCTGTCGCCTACTCATTCTGAGCATCCCCCATCGTTGTCGTGAAGATAGCCAAGGGATCGGTTTGCATATGTGCTGATGTTGGAGCCAGGCTTAAGGCTGCTTTAGAAACTAATTGCTATGCGCATCCCACTCCCAAAGACCTGTTCACGATTCTTGATGGTGGAACTTGCTTCGCCAAGCTCGACCTGGCTGACGCATACCTGCGGATCAAATTAGCTGCACAATCCCTTGGGCAACTGGCATTCAACACATCGCAGTAAGTGCCGGCAAACCAGACTGTCATTAGATATCAGGACCGCTTCAACCACTTTCCAGCGGATCATGAATGCCATGCTGCCCTACCTGCCAAGTACGGCTGCGTCTCCGGACGATGTTTTTAGTTCTGGGCGTACGCGTGATGACCTAAAAAAACGGGCCTCTGCTGTTCTCCCACGCATCCGGGATCAAGAGTTCCGGCTTTGAGCAGAACAATACCAGTTCTTTATTTTGTCCAGCAAATTTCTTGACCCTGTCTCCAACCAACCACTGTGCATACCCTGAGAACAATCGTGCCATTCAACAGATGTTCTCCTCGAGAGACGTTTCACTTCTTCGGTCGTCCCTGAGTTTCTTCAGCCAATACAGTTCCTTCTTTCTCTCGTTAGACGACATTCAAGTGCCGCTTGACTAAGTCCTCGGAAGCCATGTATAATGGAACCGGCCTTTGGAGTGCGCACGGGCCTTCGAAAAGCTCCAGTCTATTCTGGGATTTAGCGTTTTCGCTTGCCCACTCCAATCCCCGTCTCCCCATCGCGTTGGCAGCAGATGCCCCCAAACTTGGTGTTTGTGCTGTGAGCTTCTACATCTTTCCTGATAGATCCGAGAAGGCCGTCACGCATGCTGCGCGAACTCTCACGGGTGCATGGAAAAATTACGGCTGAATAGAGGAGAGAGCCTTGTCACGCATCTTTGCCGTAAATTAATATCACAGGGTGATCAGTGGTCGTCACTTCACCTTTCTGACAGATCACAAGCCACTTCTGTCCAACTTTATTTGAAAGAATGATGTACCTGTGTACTCCGTCAGCCGACTGCACCGCTGGGCCACTGTCATCGCTAGCTACGTTTCCGACATCTGTCGTCGAGCTGAGGATTTTGGCCAGACTGATGCCCTTTCTCGCTTCACCAGTGAGCAGCGTTACATCGAAGAGGACGCTGGTTTCGCCGCTGTATTCGTCAAGGACGAGATGCATCGAACGCTTCCCAATGCCATCCGCGTGATGCCAACTATAGCAGCTGACGTCAAACTCGTTTCAAAGCTGAATGCTTGTTGCTGAAAGCAACCGCTTACGTCCAAAACGGATGGTCATCAACTCAACAAACGGATGAACTCTACCAGTTGCACCCATGAAGCGGACCTCCCTCATTCATTGACTCCTACCCGACGTTCGCCAACAGTGTCGTCATCCTCGCTTCGCCAAGTCAAGCTGTTCTTAGACAATTCCTTTGGGGATGCCCTGGCACGAAGCGCATGAAAGTTGTCGCCAGAAGGTTTTTCACCGCCTTGGGGTCAACCATAAAGCTGAAGATCTGGTTAGGCAACGCAGTCGCTGCCCCTAAGCTGCCGGGAGCCCGCGACGCGTCTAGCCCCAGCCATAGAAGCCACACAGACTTCCGTAGTCTCGTCTTCATGTGGATTTTGTTGGACCCATAGACGGTAAGATAATTAGGAAAGGGGCCTTGAACAGTCGGAGAAGTGGGAGTGTTTATGGATGAGATAACTGTTCATCGTTTACCTGTGCTTTTGCCGGATTCTACCAGCTTTCGTTGGATGGAGCTAAAATCCCATCAATGCATAGTCTAGAGAAGGCATCTCAGAATAAGTCGGCAAATTTTTAGGTGTAGCAAAAGTCTGGTTTAAAATAAGCCTTTAAATCAAGATGATGGATTTCACGGAGGAGTGTTTGTCCGACATGGAGTTGAACGCATAGATAGGTGGCTTATGGCCAGTAAGAACAGTGAAAGCCCCATCTTTTAATGGATGTCGGAAATGCTAAACTGCTAGCTAAATCGCAAGTAGTGCCCCGTCGAATGTATTTTAAATGGCTTGGATAAGGTAGAACTTCTGAGGGGAAACGGAAGGGGTTCCAGTTCTTTGTTGACAAGCTGCTGGAGAACCGTCACGACTTCCTTTGTCAAAGAATCGGCTGACAAGAACGACAAGGCAACGGTTTCACTAAGTGCTTGTTGGCCACCGCTCAACGCATGTAGTGTTTCAGAAATGGAGACAGCGCCTTTCTTTGATCAGTTTTCGTCTGTGAAATATGTGAACACTGAGGTATAAAACGACGGTAATAGATGATAAATGAAGTGCTGAAGGTTCACTGGAACCAAGAAGGGGAAATTCTGAATAGTTTTAACTTTTGCGTCAGGTGGTCGAATATCCATGGAATCGACACTATAACCTAAAAATTTCGGCGAATCAACACCGCGGACACCCTAAGAGAGATTATGTGATGGACTTGACTGACATGCTTTGTCTGCTTCTGTTATGCAATTGTTTTACCATTCCAATATCCTGTACAATTTGGTGATACGTACGATTCGACAATATACGTTCTGTGTTGTTAAGTCTGATTGTGTTTTGTAATTCTTATACGTTCGATCGTTGTCCCATATAGTTTAATTCTAATTACAATTGGCGTCGCGCTTTTGTACTATTTACAATTATCACTGGAATGGATCGATTATCCACGAATTCAAATGGTTAGTTCCCCTATGTGGTATACCCCCTTCGTGTGGCACGGTTTCCTCTACCCCATCCCGTCAACCCTCTGCACCCTGTCAACCAATCATGTGTGTCCAAAGTGCGCTGGTTGTCATTGGTTCGCACTCGCAATAAATGTGCAGCATACGTCGAAAGGATGCCTTCTACCGTACTGTTAACATGAGCTCAGATACTATTGATCTGTCTGTCTCGTTTCAGGAGCATTTTGTTAGTGTCGTGTCTTCACGGCACTACCCAAACTTGGATGCGGTTGCCGCCGAATCGAAACGTTTCGAAGTTCAGTCCGGCTCTTCATATAGCATCCGATCAACCGAACCTGCGTTCGGTGATCATGAGTGACGCGGGTACGCATGCGTCCATAGGTTCAGTGTATTGCGCTCATCTTGCGGTTTACGAGAGAGGGCCACTGGACAAAAGGAATGCCCCGCCTACTTCAACGTCAACCGAAACATCAACGGAGACTTCCGCGTCACCAAATTATTCATGGCACACAGTCATCCGTGTAACGTTATTGCAGCGCAGTACGAAGTTTCAAAGCGCCGCCTCACAGACGAAGAAATTACCGAGATTTGACCGTGGTTACTCGATGGCACGGTATCATTCAACATCACTCAGTACATCCGCAATCACTTCGATAAGAAGACAACAACGAAGGATGTGTGCAACCTTCGTGCACGCTTGTTCGCGAAGAGGAACACAGTTGGCTACCTCGGTCGTTTTCACGCTCAGCTGAACGCAACCGTTAAGTGTTTCTTTGATGTAGATAATGAGAGCCGACTGACCCATTTTATGTTCATGAGTAACGAACAAATAGAATTATGTCGGCGTTACCTCGAGGTTGTCTGGATTGATGCCACATATAAGTGTTGTAAAGAACGTTACAGTTTGTCCGTTTTAGTGGTTGCATATGCTAGTGGAATAGGTTTACCGGTGTGCTTCGGTTGGCTTGCAAACGAAACGACGGTAGCGATTTCCATGTTTCTTCGGCAATTCCTGCTTTTCGTTGGACCGGTGGAGACGAGATCAATGATCATGGACGACAATGCAGCCCTACAAGCGGCGATTGCACAAGAGCCTCCGCATGTCCACCAACTTCTGTGCCGAACGCACATCCTGAAGAACGTGCGTGGTCAGACTTCTAATCTGGTCGCGAACAAGTGGTTTACAGTAGCTATGCTCACGCGTAACCGGTGAAGGTACGCTGCAGCCTTGGGTATCATGCGAAACGCCGATTCTTCATTCTATAACGAGAACCTGATGACCAGGCTCATTAGTAGATCACACATGTGGACCAACTGTCGCAGCCCGAAGGTATCCACGTATGGTCGACGTGACAACGACTTCGTAGAAGCGACGCATCGATCAGTTAAGCGTCACAATCTGAACGCGCACAACCTGTACAATATGGTGATACGTATGATTCGACGACATACGTTCTGTATTGTTGTGTCTAATTGTGTTTTGCAATCCTTATACGTTCGATCGATTTCCTATATAGTTTAATTCTAATTACAACAGATTATTAATTCCGAATTGGGCAAAACATGTAAACAATAAACAGAGATTCTGTTCGTGTTCGCTGTGACCTCGACCAGCGATCAACAATTCATCAAAGTAAGCAAACGAAATCGAAACCACGGGTGATCCGCTTCACAAAACTTTGAAAGTTTGAGCAACGATGCACCGAACAAATGGCATTCAGAAATCTGAAATCCAAAGAAAGAGAGTTATTCCGGCTGAATTGCAACATCATCAGGGGTCACTGGAATAAAATTTGCGCGCACTAAGTTGATTTTGAAAAATCGGTTATCCACACTGAGGAAAAATTCGTGGGTTTGGGGAAGTGGATAAATGAAATGGATTGTGATATTGATAGGTGTAGGAAAGTCGCCGCACAGACGCAAATTTCCGGAAGCTTCCGGGATAAATATGCGGTAGGATTGACAAAGAACTGTGTGACAGCTGAATACTACCCAGTTGCAACAGGTGATCGAGCTCAGCTTAGGCAGCTTTCAACTTTACGGGCAGTAGTCAATGCGGTCGGACGGTAGTAATGTTGTGACCGCAAAAGACGCCTGACCTGAGAACGCTTTAATTGCGCATACGCCCGTATGGGTACTGTCGAAACTCAAACCACAAACGCGTACACTCATTTGCACGTCAGACAGCATTCACATACATCATTGCCATTCGCCTTGGTGGAACTTCTGCCGTAGCGCACACACACTATTTTGATAGTCTCTTCTTCTCCTTCGTCTTCCTGGCGTTCGCAGCTTGCCCATTTGTTTCTGAATGTTTCTTGTGGGTAACATATTACTTGTAAGTAGTATACTACTCACAACGAAACTGCCTGTTACACAACAGTCAGACGGCCCGCAATGACGATGTGCCAAATTAACCCGTGTTTACCCGCGAGTAGATCTTACGGAGGAGTTGTAGAAAACTTTAGAGCAACGTTGAAAATCGGGGTGCAGTGTTGCGCTTGAGTGAGCGTTAATGAATAGGACAAATGTTGACCTGTGTATTTTGCAGCGCTACCAACGTTGAACGGCTCAGCGAATTCTTTTGATGCACACCGACAGTAAGTCCAGGAACCGACGAGAAATTTGCAGCGATCAGTGCATTTCTAACATTCGCCATAGTAAACATTCAACGTACTTCTCGTCGCAGGCTCAGGTCAGACGTAAGTGAGCCTGTGTCGCATGTTGTGGCACGAATTCCACTGGCTAATTGTCGTGCAAGCAAATTAGCTGGGGATGTCACTTTCGCTTGTCTTGGAGTAACATTCACTCCGGCTCCGGTGCCTGTAAGGAGCCTGATGCAAGTAAACTTATTTGTTGTGATGAATGTGTCAAGTTGGAATCAAGGCAGCGTTTCCCGAATGAGTGGATTTGGTAGAACACGATTGGTCACACTTCCTTGCGCGGTGACCAAAGTTCTATTGATAACAACGAAATGATATATTCCTGTTTGGTGTGCGAGGGCGCTGACGACTGACTGGAAGAATATGGATGAAGACAGACGTCCGTAGGAAGTGTGTTCCACCCTTCGTTACATCTGTGTTGTGAGTGCAGCTAAATGTTCGGTAAACGCTTTATTTGGTTCCCGAGATGAGATGGGAAAGGTGGTTGGTACTAGCTGTGAAGCTGGGTTTGCTTACAACATTACATCGGCAGCATCAGCTGGCTCCATATTGGATAGAGTAGAACTGATCGACGCTAGCATTTCGCTAGTAGATGCTTCAAACAAAGCTATCGGAAAACAGGGGCGTCCATTTTTGAGTGCCAAAATATTGTTTCGTGTGTCGAAGTAGTTGGGACGGTTTACGAACCTGTGGCCTAATATTGCAAAATAGTTGGTCTTATTTCGCCCGCTCCGATTGTTCAGTTCCCTCTACCTAATCTTTTGATGAAATGTCATGGGACTCTGGGAGGTATTTCGTGGATGATATCGCAAACATCATCCGCAAATACAGCTGGGATAGACTGACCAACATAAGAATGCTCCATAAGCCAGCATTTAGCTCTTTGTGTCTTGAATATAACTTCGACTCACCGAACGAACAATCTGGGATTAGAAATACAAAACAGGAAGTCGAATACTGATAGAAGCCCCTATGAAATTACTGTAAACTTCATCACCACATTAAGAGATTTAGGAAATGATCAAATACATCAATGAGAGTAAATAGACAGTCACGTGGTGTGCGCGCGATTCGATTTTGGTTCAGGTTGTCTCGTGCCATTTACATTTTTGGTTTTTTTTTATCTAGTGTGGGTTCGTCTTAGTCATATTAGGTATATTTAGGACTGCACTAGTGGATCTCTCTTGTTTGCATGGTTTTTAATTGTAGTATTTTGCTGTTGTTATTGCTTAACACTTTTGTTGATTATCGCATCGTAGTATTGTAGTCTAGTTTTGTATTATTGTATAACTCACTTTTGTATTATTGTATAATTCACTTCTGTATAGTGTCGCACCATTGTAGTGTACGGTATTCCAGTTTTGAACTAACTCGGTTAAAAAATTCTTGCTATGGATGACCTGGGTTTTAATTGCGGGGACTACAGGTGTCGTAAGCCGGTTACTGAGGGTATCCAGTGCGATAACTGTGAAAAGTGTTATCACAGCCGGTGCTCCGAACTGACCGAGGTTGCAGTAAGGTTGTATAGACAACATAAACAGTTGAAGTGGGTCTGCTCTCACTGCTGTTCATTGGCGGAAGTCTTCTCACGACTGCTGCAAAACTCTGAAAGCCATTGGGGCATTGATAGAAAAGAAGGTGCCCATAAAGTTCCTGCCGAGCAGAGACAGTGTAAGATAGAGAAGGAAATTGAAAAGCAGAGGGATGAGATAGCAACTCTCAAGTTGAGGATCGATGGACTGGTGGACGACACATTGAAACTGCGTGTTGCA